>SJYC01026287.1:0-25030 GCA_006408675.1 Madoqua kirkii
GTGTTCTCTTGGCAAAACTATATTAGCCTTTGCCCTGCTTCATTCTGTACTCCAAGGCCAAACTTGCCTCTTACTCCAAGTATCTCTTGACTTCCTACTTTTGCATTCTAATCCCGTATGATGAAAAGGACACCTGTTTTTTAGTTGGAGAATCCCATAGACAGAGGAGCCTGGTGGGCTACAGTCCATGGAGTTGCAATGAGTTGGACATGAATGAAGCAACCTAGCATGCACTTGCTAGAAAGTCTGGTAGGTCTTCACAGAACCATTTAGCTTCAGTTTCTTCAGCATTAGTGGTTGGGGCATAGTCTTGGATTATTGTGGTGTTGAATGGTTTGCCTTGGAAACAAACTGAGATCATTCTATCATTTTTGAGGTTGCACCCAAGTACTGCATTTCAGACTCTTTTGTTGATTCTGAGTGCTGCTTCATTTTTTCTAAGATATTCTTGCCCATAGTAGTAGATAGAATAGTTATATTAATTAAACTTACCCATTTCTGTCCATTTCAGTTCACTGATTCCTAAAATGTCAATGTTTGCTATCGCCATCTCCTGCTTGACCATGTTCAATTTAGCTTGATTCATGAACCTAACATCCAGGTTCCTATGCAGTGTTGTTCTTTATGGCATTAGGCTTTACTTGTTTCTAAAGTTTTTCAAATATTTCATTAATTTTAGGTAAATAAGTATTTAATGAATCTATGTATTTTGTATATATATAAAATATAATTTTGGATGACATGTTTTGATAATGTTTGCCTTGGAAACAAACTGAGATCATTCTATCATTTTTGAGGTTGCACCCAAGTACTGCATTTCAGACTCTTTTGTTGATTCTGAGTGCTGCTTCATTTTTTCTAAGATATTCTTGCCCATAGTAGTAGATAGAATAGTTATATTAATTAAACTTACCCATTTCTGTCCATTTCAGTTCACTGATTCCTAAAATGTCAATGTTTGCTATCGCCATCTCCTGCTTGACCATGTTCAATTTAGCTTGATTCATGAACCTAACATCCAGGTTCCTATGCAGTGTTGTTCTTTATGGCATTAGGCTTTACTTGTTTCTAAAGTTTTTCAAATATTTCATTAATTTTAGGTAAATAAGTATTTAATGAATCTATGTATTTTGTATATATATAAAATATAATTTTGGATGACATGTTTTGATAATACAAAGCTTTTAAAATTAAAAAAATAATTTTATTTATTCATTTTTGGCTCTGCTAGATCTTCATTGCCTCATGGGCTTTTCTTTTGTTGTAGTGAGTGGGGGCTACTCTTTACTCCAAAGTGTGGGCTTCTCTTGTTGTGGAGCACAGGCTCTAGGGTGTGTGGGCTTCAGTTGTTGAAATTCCTGTGCTCTAATGGCAACCCACTCCAGTACTCTTGCCTGGAAAATCCCATGGTTGGAGGAGCCTGATGGGCTGCAGTCCATGGGGTCGCGAAGAGTCGGACACGACTGAGCGACTTCACTTTCACTTTTCACTTTCATGCATTGGAGAAGGAAATGGCAACCCACTCCAGTATTCTTGCCTGGAGAATCTCAGGGATGGGGGAGCCTGGCAGGCTGCCGTCAATGGGGTTACACAGAGTCAGACACAACTGAAGCGACTTAGCAGCAGCAGCAGCAGCAGAGTGCAGGCTTGATAGCTAACGGTGCATGGGCTTAGTTGCTCCACAGCGTGTGGGATCCTCTCAGACCAGAGACTGAACCATTGTCCTTGCACTGGCAGTTGGAATTTTCATCACTGAGCTGCCAAGGCAGCCCCAAGCTTTTTTAAAAAAAGATAATTTTCTTCTTTATTTGGCTCTGTTGGGTCTTGGCTGCAGCTGAGATCTTCACTGCACATGCGAGTTCTTTGTGGAGGACGGACTCTCTAGTTGTGGCATATGCTCTCTGGTTGTGGCCACAGTATGTGGGATCTTACTTCCCTACCAGGGATTGAACCCACATCCCCTGTATTGCAGGTCAGATTGTTAACCACTGGACTGTTGGGAGCCACATTAGGCATCACTGACAAAATGGAGGCAGGGCCCTAAACCCCCTCCTTTTGTTCCGTAGGCACAGACCCAGAATCAAGGAGTTAGGCTTTGTGATTCTGACTTGTTTTTTCCTTTCCTCGGTTGAGTTGACTGAAGAGAATATTAAGGTGCTTATTATTTTTGAGAGGAGCATGAGAAGGCATAAAGCCTTCTGCAGCTGTGCTCAAAGAATAATTCATAAAGCTAATCATCGACATTTGTTCAAGGACTTTTACAAAAAAGTGTTCCAGAGTGAGCATAGAGGCCGCAGCTTGGGACCATGGGAGGGATTGCTATCTGAAGCCTATTTGTGAGGAAAGTGTTTATGGCAAAGGAGTTTGCTGAATTCAGGGCTTAGGAATAATTAAAATAGTTAGAAGCTAAAGATTTAAGGGATGCTGTAATGTTAGCACATTCTACTATAGCTTATAGAGATTAGGGACTTTAGAGATATTTATAGCTAGAAGCCCTTTCTTAGAAATAGTGAGCCTAGGATACTAGGGGCAAGCAAGACTTAGAAAGATAAGAATTAAACTGAGGAATGTGGTATGCAGCCCAGACATTAGCATGAGTTAGTGCATTCACAAGGACACATGAGAAAAAGTAGATAAGAGAATTGCTGAGGAAGGAACTCCTTTTGAGGCGCAACAGTGATTTTTGGAGAAAAATAAATCTGGGTCAATGGGAACTAAAATATCAAACCTCTGACCTAATGCTTTTGTAAAAGTATAAAAGAGAATCAAAAGCTTGAAATAAACAGGCAGTCCAAGAAAACTGAGAGGCTGCCTCAGTTTCTCACCGACACTGCTCATCCCTTCAGGTTGAAGGGGTGGTGGAGCTGGACTCTGGCACTGGACCACCAGGGAAGTCCCAGTGATGAAGCTTTAATAAGGAATTTTTAAAGAGTTTTTTTTTTTTTTATTTTAACCATACTCATGGACAAAGAAGTTCAGATTTATGGTTACCGGAGGCAGGTGTTAGGGGAGGGAAATTGGATAAAGGTCATTAAAGGCATTCACTTCCAGATAAAAGATAAGTACTAGGGATATGATGTGTAGCCTGATGACTAGTTAGCACTGCTGCATGATATAGGAAAGTAGTTAAGAAAGTAGACTCAGGGTCTACTTGTCTTTGAGACAAGAAAGGGATCCTTGTGAGATGATGGATGTTAACTAAACTTAACTCTGGCAATCATTTCACAATACATGTAAGTCAAATAATGCAGTACAACCTAAACTTATGCAGTTATGTATGTCACATATCTCAACAAAACTGAAAAAGAATAACAAAAGAAATTTATTCCAAAAGAAGGAAGACCATTGATAGAAAATTTTCTGTGTTTTTGGTCTAAGATGGGCTATTTTGGTTGTATTCCAAGTTCACCAATGTGGTACTGAAAGAAAGAAAATGAAGTTGCTCAGTCGTGTCCAACTCTTTGCCACCCCATGGACTATAGCCTACCAGGTTCCTCCCTCCATGGGATTCTCCAGGCAAGAATACTGGAATGGGTTGCCATTTCCTTCTCCAGGGGATCTTCCTGACCCAGGGATTGAACCCAGGTCTCCCACATTCCAGCAGACGCTTTAACCTCTGAGCCACCAGGGAAGCCCAATGTGGCACTGCTACTGCTGCCAAGTCACTACAGTCATGTCCGACTCTGTGCGACCACATAGACAGCAGCCTACCAGGCTCCCCTGTTCCTGGGATTCTCTAGGCAAGAACATGGAGTAGGTTACCATTTCCTTCTCCAATGCATGAAAGTGAAAAATGAAAGTGAAGTCACTCAGTCGTATCCGACCCTCAGTGACCCCATGGACTGCAGCCCACCAGGCTCCTCCGTCCATGGGATTTTCCTGGCAAGAGTACTGGAGTAGGGGTGCTATTGCCTTCTTCAATGTGGTACTATATAATACCAAATTATTTCTGATGAGATTGTGCCATTTTGTAAAACAGGTCCAAGCAGGTACCCAGACTAACAGAAGCACAAACTTAGAGACAGGAGCTCAGTCTGTTCCAGGTCCACCAGTATTTTCCCTATTTCTTGACTTTACCACACTCATCTTCTCCGCCGCCCCCCCCCCCTGCCCCTCAGGTCTATTATATTTACCATTTCCACTGTTCCAGCTGCTCTTTTATTTTATTCAGTTTTTTTTTATGTTCCTGGGAAACACCTCAGGTATTACCCTCATCATAGCTGTCATTCTCATCACCTTATTTAAAATGGCTTTCAATCCTTTTCTCTATTTTTTTAAATAGCACTTACCATGCCTAATATTTGTTATATATGCCTATGGTTTTGGCCTGTTGTTAGCTCCTTTGGAGAAGGCAATGGCACCTCACTCCAGTGCTCTTGCCTGGAAAATCCCATGGACAGAGGAGCCTGGTAGGCTGCAGTCCGTGGGATTGCTAAGAGTCGGGCATGACTGAGTGACTTCACTTTCATGCATTGGAGAAGGAAATGGCAACCCACTCCAGTGTTCTTGCCTGGAGAACCCCAGGGACGGGGGAGCCTGGTGGGCTGCCGTTTATGGGGTCGCATAGAGTCGGACACAACTGAAGCAACTAAGTAAGGAGCTCCTTTAGAATTGGGCTTTGTTTGGCTTACATGCTGCTCTGTCTCTGCCATCTAGCATCATTCTTGGCATGTTTGAATCAGGTGCCTAATAAACATTTATCAAACGAATCGAAATACAATCTCACACTGACCAGAATGTGAACTAAGGTGAAATTGCCATTAATAACTTATTTTTCTCTTTTTCTCACAGCTTTAGTGAGGTATAATTTATGTCTACTTAGAGTATAAAATTCAATGGCTTATATGTAAAAATAGATAACCAGTGCAAGTTCGATGCCTGAAGCAGGGAAACTCAAAGCTGGTGCTCTGGGACAACACAGGGGGAGGTGGGAAGGGGGTTCAGGATGGGGGGACACGTGTGCACCTGGGGGTGATTCATGTCAATGTATGGCAAAGACCACCACGCTACTGCAAAGAAATTATTCTCCAACTAAAGTTAATTACCTAATTAAAAAATTCAGTGGCTTTTAATGAATTCACAGATATCTGTAACCATCACCATAGTCAATTTCAGAACATTTTTATCACCTCAAGAAGAAACTCTACTCTTTTTTTTTCAGTTTTATTGAGGTATAATTGACATACCTACTGTGCAAGTGTAGGGTGTACAGCATGATGATGTGACTTACATATATCTTGATGTCATTATCACATAAGCTTAATATTCATTATGTCATAAAGATACAAAAAAAGAAAAAGAGCAAAATGTTTTTTTCTTTGTGATGAAAACTCTTAGGATCTACTTTCTTAGCAACTTAAAAAAATTAATTTTTTTTTAATTGGAGGCTAATTACTTTACAATACTGTAGTGTTTTTTGCCAAACATCGACATGAGTCAGCCACGGGTACACACGTCTTAGCAATTTTTAAGTATACCATTCAAGAGTGTTAACTGTAGCCACTGAGCAGGATGATCTCCCCAGTACTTGTTCCTCTCACACCTGGAAGTGTGTGGCTTTTGACCACCTTATCTTACCCCCTGCCCTCACTCCCTGCCTCTGGCCACCACAAAACAAATCTCTTTTTCTGTGAGTTTGTCCTCTTAGGTGGCATTTATAAGTGAGAGCATACAGTATTTGTCTTTCTCTGACCTATTTCACTTTGCATAGTGCCTCAAGTTTCATCCACATTGTCACAAGTGGCAGGATTTCCATTTTGATGGTTGAAAAATATTCATATATGTACCGTTCATCGGCTGATGGACACAATGCTGCTATGAACATGAGGGTGTAGACATCTGTTCTAAAGAGTAGAAACTCTGTATCTTCAGCCGTCATTCCCTCATCCCCTGTGTCCTACCCCCCATATTTTTCCTTCTTGATATATGATCCGATGCTTAAGTCACCACTGCTGGGTATTGTATGCAGCGTGCAAAGGACCTGACGGTACCTGCTGCACATGTGTGCAGCATGTGAATGCTGTCCCTTCTAATACTCTGAAGACATGAAGCTGGAGATACTATTCCCAGCTTTTTAGATGTGGGAATTGGAACCTAAGGAGTTAAGAAATGTGTCCAAGGACACATAGCTGATCCCCAGAGCTCTCCTCACTTGATGAGGTAACAGGGAGTATGTGTGAAATTCACAGCTAGCCTTTCTTACTGGTGATTTTGTGGCAGTCAGTTTTGATGCTGGGCAGTGATGATCAAGGAGGAGGTTCTGGTTTATGCTAATGAAGGAATGTGATTCTGTACAAAATTACAGGAAGTGTAATTGATGATAGTGTCCACTGCTTTTCATTTTTTACAGTCAATATTAACAATCTGGACTTGAGTTATGACAAGAACTATTTGAAGTACATTTTTCTCCTACAGAATAGCCATACATCTCTTTCAAATTGCAGCAGTGATAATTTTTTGACCTTTTATTTATACATTCACTGATGTAGCAAATGTATTTTTGAAATCCTCTAATACTCTAGGTATCTGCAGCCTTCCAATATTGGGGGTTCTTTTTCCCAAGAAAACTATCTGACATACAGTAAAAACTTTATGCAAATGGTATTATTATATTATTTTTATAACAAAGAAAATTCAAATACTGACAGAATACACAGTAATAGAAAATGTTTAATAGATACATTCCTGTGTTTAAAAATTATCTAAGCAGGTAAAGCAAGTAACATTTAATGACTCAGGAAATTCTTGGGCTATAGTGTTGGGTTAACAAAGTAACACTGAAAATTCAGAAATAGTATGTCTAGTCAAGGCTATGGTTTTTCTTGTGGTCATGTATGAATGTGAGAGTTGGACTGTGAAGAAGGCTGAGCGCTGAAGAATTGATGCTTTTGAACTGTGGTGTTGGAGAAGACTCTTGAGAGTCCCTTGGACTGCAAGGAGATCCAACCAGTTCATTCTGAAGGAGATCAACCCTGAGATTTCTTTGGAAGGAATGATGCTAAAGCTGAAACTCCAGTACTTTGGCCACCTCATGCGAAGAGCTGACTCATTGAAAAAGACTCTGATGCTGGGAGGGATTGGGTGCAGGAGGAGAAGGGGACAACCGAGGATGAGATGGCTGGATGGCATCACTGACTCAATGGACGTGAGTCTGAGTGAACTCCGGGAGTTGGTGATGGACGGGGAGGCCTGGCGTGCTGCGATTCATGGGGTTGCAAAGAGTCGGACATGACTGAGTGACTGAACTGAACTGAACTGAACTGACTGAACTATGTAAGCAAGTATATCAATAGATGACTTGGGGATATGTTCTGGGATTCAGATGACTAGATTTGGTTCCTGTATTATACACTTCCAAACCACCCCTCACGTTTCCTTTTTTATACTCACATTCCTAATTACTTGTGCAATGTCTACCATTTCCACGAGAACATAGATTCTGTGATGGCAGAGACTGGACTTGCCTGGCTGCCTCTAGCACCTGGTGTCATGCCTGATGTAAATACCTAATGGAATGTTCAAGGAAAACATGCAGCTAGATGAGCTGTTGGTGGCCTCATGGAAGAAGCTTAAGTGTGAGCGCTTTGAAATCAGACATCTGAAGTTTGTCTGGTGCTACCCCTCCTGGTATCTCTAGGATCGCCTTCAGCCTCTTCCTTTATTGTAAAACAAAGACAATTAGAATACTTAACTCACAGAGTTGTGGTGAGGATGATATGAGGTAACGTATGTGAAGGACAGTACTGGGCACAGAGAAGTTGTGTGGCAAACGACAGCAAACAGGATCGTTATTTTGTTCTGTATGTTCCAGTTTTCCGCCATGTGACTGTATACACTTATGGTTAGAAAAATCAAGCTTAAGAAGAAAATATTGAAAAATTGGTATGTTGAATGTCTTCCTTTTCATTTTTGTCAGCTGGCAACTTGAAATACTTTCACTGACTGTTCACTGAAATATCTTCTACTTTTTGAAAATACTGTGAGAGTTTTTCTTCTCCAAGGAGCCTCACTTTTTAAAGGAAAGGACTGAAATGCCCATGATTGCAAATTCTGGAGATGATATATTTATTCCCAAGTCAAAGTTTTTATGGCATTAAAAAATAATTCCTCAGGTGTTTTTCACACATGCACTCATACAAAAGTTTGTTGAAAATCCTTTAGTTAACAGGTACAAAATATATATAAAAAAAGACTAATTTGGCCCCTAGCACTCCAGAGGATCTATACTAGGAAAACTTAAAAAAAAAATTCAAGTGCCTAGGAAAAAAATCTAAGGGATTCTAGACAGGAAAATGGCAGAACACTCAACACCCATCTCTAGGAACGCTGTCACCTTAACGCATTGTTAATTGTATATGCACAGCTGGAGGCTTTTATTAGTTAGAATGCATAGTAAAAACAGATTCCATATCCAATTCCATCATTGCCTCAATAATGATATTTCTGGAAAACTCCAACTCCTCTCTGAAGATTCAAATTAAATGTTGTCTTCCTTGAGAAGTCTTTCATGACCCCCACACAGAGTTAAGTTTGCTTTATTTTTAGGTTGACTATGTGTATGTCATTTATCGTTTTCATTAAAAATGCCTCTAAGGAAAAGTATTTGTCTTGTTTTTCGGTATTATCTGTGCTTAGCAAAGTGCTTGGTATGGGAAATGATCAGGAAATATTGTTGAATTAATGAATGAATTAAAGAATCTGGCAAAATATCCTTTTAGTCAAGCAGGATTCACAATCACAAAAAGAAGAAATAAAGAGAAAATATAAGTTTAAGTTTCTTTGACACAGTACAAAGATGGCTTCTGGTCACACATTTATGTCTGAAGAGTACTGATTAACGCTGATGATTTTTCTCTCTTAGTTTGTGAGTTATTTAATTTAGCTTTCCAAATCCTTGAGGGCAAGAGTCATATCTCAGGCATCTTTGGATCTCCTGTGGTGGTTCCTGTGTTTGGAACTCCATGAACAGATCGTAAGAGATCATTCATTCTGTTCAGGTGCCTCAGAAGATATCTTCTTGATGAAATGGTTCTTAGCACTTAATTCCCAAACTTCTCTTATTGTAGTATAAGCATCTCATGACAATGTTTTCCACATGATATTAGTTTAAGAAAAATTTTATTTACATTTTTCATAATAAATACATTTTAAACAAATTGATGTGAGGTAAGTTTTGAGTTACATTCTAGATACAACTGATAGATTGTCAGAGTCACCTAAAATAAAGGTGCAAGGAGATCAAACCAGTCAATCCTAAAGAAAATCAACTCGGAATATTCTTCAAAAGGATTGATGCTGCAGCTGAAGCTCCAATACTTTAGCCACCTGATGGGAAGAGCTGACCCACTGGAAAATACCCTGATGCTGGGAAACATTAAGGCAAAAGGAGAAGAGGGTGGCAGAGGACTGAGATGGTTGGATAGCATCACCGACTCAATGGACATGAATTTGAGCAAACTCTGGGAGGTAGTGAGGGACAGGGAAGTGTCACAGTCTATGGGTGTGCTGCAATCCATGGGGTTGCGAAGAGTTGGACACAACTTAGTGACTAAACACACACACACACACACACACACACACACACACACACACACACTCAGATGCCCGAGTCTCTTACAATATTTCTTAGCCTCCTGGGGAAGACAGAGAAGTCAGCAATTGTAATGACTTGAGCCCAAAAGAGGACTTCCCTGGTGGCTCAGATGGTAAAGAATCTGCCTGCGATGCAGAAAACCTGGTTTTGATCCCTGGGTCAGGCAGATCCACTGAAGAAAAGAATGGCCACCCCCACTCCAGTATTCTTGCCTGGAGAATCCCATGGACAGAGAAGCCTGGCAGGCTAGAGTCCATGGGATGGCAAAAGACTTGAACACAACTTAGTAATTAAACAACAATAACAGTGTATATATTATATTATTTGTTGTTGCTCAATCATATCTGACTCTTTTCCGATCCCATGACTGCAGCTTGCTAGTCTCCTCTGTCCATGGAATTTCCCAGATGAGAATGCTGGAGTGGGCAGCCATTTCCATCTCCAATATTATAGTTTATTATGTATATATGTATATTATATATATATATTATATAAACATATATACAAACTAGGCTGGAGGCTTAGAATAGAATGTGATTAATTTTTCTTGGGGGTCACTAGGGAAATGTGAGAAAGTGGATGATTGGGGGGCTTTGTCTTGAAATAGGAATAGAATGCTTCAGTTATACAAGGGGAAAAGTTTATTCCAGGAAAAAGAACGTTATGAGCAAAGGCACAGTGTTTCCAAGAAACCCCAAGTAGCTCACTAGTTCTTAGGCTTAAGTGCTGAGGTGGGTTGGAGATGGTTCTGAGCAGGAGCCAGTCATTGTGATTCTAGTGACCGTACTTCAAACTTTGGACTTTACCAGGCAAATCAGTGCTTCTCCACTAGGGAGGCACATGTCAGACTGATCAGTTCTGATTTCTGGGCTTACTCTAAGCCTCCTGAATTAGAAAGTCCAAATGTGACCCTTTAGTGTATGTTATTTTCAAAGCTCCGTGGACCAGTCAGATGCAGTGCCGCCTTGGGGAACAGTGGCACACTGAAAGTTTAAACCTTTTTCGCTGCTGTGCAAGGTATTCTCTTGGTTTTCTACTCTTTGGATGACCTACTCCTGTCTCATAAAACACGAACTGGATTGTAATGCTTCCTATCCAAGCTTCCTATCCAATCTGACATTTTCCAATCAAATATGCTGGATAAGTAGAATCTGGTGACTATGGAATCCACCTTCTCTGTGGAATTAACCTTGCCAGAAGCTGCATAATGTGAAAATGGCCATGAATGATTTCTTTAAAACCATTTTAGTTATAAAAATCTTCCCAAAGTATAGCATTGAATAATTCAATAGATTTTTATGAAAGAATCAGGTACTGAAGGTCTTTTACTGAGGCATGGAAACCAATATTTATTTAGGATGAGAAAAAGATTTACAATAAATTACAATTTTGAAAAAGTTCACAAAATCAGGCATGAATTTTTTCTAATGATATGTAAAAAAAGAAGGAAATCTTGCAATGTGCGATGACACGGGTGAACGTGTAGTGCATTATACTAAATGAAATCAGCAGTCACAGAAGGGGGTCTCAAAGAGCTGGGCACACCTGGGCAGGCATGTGTGCATGTGCAGAGAAGGACAAGCACTGCATGTTTCCAGTTTCTATGAGGTTTCTAAAATTGTCAAACTCATAGAAGCAGAAAATAGAATGCTGGTTGCCAGGGGCTGGAGGGAGGGATCAATGGGGACTTGTCATTTAAATGGTACAAACTTTCAGTTATGCAAGATAAATAAGTTCTAAAGATCTACTCGTACAACAGGTAGATTGTCTACAATAATGTATTGTGTATACAATAATGTATTGCACACTCAAAATTTTGTTACACAGGTGGATCTCATGTTAAAAGTGTTCTTACCACAATTAAACAAAAAAGAAAAAGAATTACTATATCTTCAGTTGGTACTTGTCTTACTCCTTTCAGTAATTAGTGGATGAAATGTCTCAGTATTTGGTAGACAGAATAAACAAAAGTGAAATCTATATCTTTTGTTATTGAAACGGATAAATTATCCAGCTGAAGGTAGGAAATGAAATCATTTCAAGCAGAAAAATAGATTATCTTCTTTCCCTGATGAAATGGTAGGTAGAACATATGATATACTTGGGAGACGGGTTCATGCTACATCATAGTTTGAGATTTCAGCACCAATTGTAAAGAGCTCGGTGGGAACGCTTGCATTTCATGCCTCAGTTTTGAGTGGCATCGAAGTGTATTCAGATCAGCATATTGAGTAGGAGAGGGAATAAAGACACTGGGAAAGGAAAAATCAGGTAGCTGAAGCTACCTCTGTTTTAATTGCTTTAGGAACTGCTGATATTTTTTGGAACAAGGGAAATACAAAGTTACAGAATTGTCTGGCTAGAGAATCTAAAAAATTATTCAGTTCAGTTTTCTACCTCACACTTACACCTACTTTCCTGAAACAATCTTGCTTTTCACCTATCTTCCTGAAACTAATCTTTAACTTTTAAAATGACATGACTTCTGTGTGTGTGTGCTAAGTCACTTCAGTTATGTCTGACTCTGCTCCTCTGTCCATGGAATTCTCCAGGCAAGAATACTGGAGTGATTTGCTGTGCCCTTCTCCAGGGAATCTTCTAGACCCAGGAATTGAACCCAAGTCTCTTACATCTCCTGCCTTGGCAGGCAGGTCATTTACCAGTAGTGCTACCTGGGAAGCCCTGAACACAGGAGTCTTTTCAATAAGAAACTGATCAACAATTTTCTCAGCCCTTCCTTTTATATCTCCAGTGATAGGGATTCTACTGTACTTGTGAAATGTTGTTTCAAACTTTTTCTTTATATTAAGCTTGGACTTCCCTTGTGACTCAGTTGGTAAAGAATCTGCCTTCAATGTAGGAGGCCTGGGTTTGATCCCTGAGTTGGGAAAGATCCCCTGGAGAAAGGAAAGGCTACCCATTCCAGTATTCTGGCCTGGAAATTCAATTGCTCAGTTGTGTCCAACTCTTTGCGACCCCGTGAACAGCAGCACACCAGCCTTTCTTGTTCTCCATTATCTCCCAGAGTTTGCCCAAACTCATGTCCATTGAGTCACTGATGCCATCCAACTATCTCATCCTCTGTCGCACCCTTCTGCTCTTGCCCTCAATCTTTCCCAGCATTGGGTTTATTTTCTAATGAGTTGTCTCTTTGCACCAGGCATCCAAAGTATTGGACTTTGAGCTTCGGCATCAGTCTTTCCAGTGAACATTCAGGGCTGATATCCTTTAGGATTGACTGGTTTGATCTCCTTGCCGTCCAAGGGACTCTCAAGAGTCTTCTCCAGCATCACAGTTTGAAAGCATCAATTCTTTGGTACTCAGCCTTCTTTATGGTCCAACTCGCACATCCATACATGACTACTGGAAAAGCCAAAGCTTTGACTATACAGACCTTTGTTGGCAAAGTGATATCTCTGCTTTTTAAATACACTGTCTAGATTTGTCATAGCTTTTCCTTCAATGTCTTACTTAGTTATTGAAAATAGTGCTTCTATGAACACTGAGATGCATGTATCTTTTCAAATTAGAGTTTTCATCTTTTCTGGATATATGCCCAGGGGTGGGATTGCTGGATTATATAGTAATTCTATTTTTAGTTTTCTAAGAAACCCCGATATTGTTCTCCATAGTGACTGTACCAATTTACATTCCCACCAACAGTGTAGAATGTTTTCCTCTTTTCCACACCCTCTCCAGCATTTATTTGTAGACTTTTTGATGATAGTCATTCTGACTGGTGTGAGGTGATATCTCATTGTAGTTTTGACTTGTATTTCTGGTGATGGACAGAGAGGCCTGGCATGCTGCGATTCATGGGGCTGCAAAGAGTTGGACATGACTGAGTGACTGAGCGACTGAACTGAACTGAACTGAATAAGTAGTAATGTTGAGTATCTTTTCATTTTAGGACATTACTTAATAGTAACAATGTCCATCTTCACATTTTACCATTTGTGGTATATAGTCCTTGTCCTTTGGATTAGAGAAATTCAACCATTTTAGTAGTCTGATATAGCATATTTCAGATATACATAGTCTTTACAATTAGACAGGCACATGGTCTATAACCACTCTGCAACATATAGCTTTGGGCAGCTTACCCTTTTAGTTTAGATCTTCACTTTTCCTATTTATAAAATGAGGAGAAAGATTTGTCACATGGTATTTGTGAGATATTATGAGATAATAATCATAGCTACCCTTTATTAACCACCTATTATGTGCTAGTTATTATGCATACATATATATTATATTGATCATTCTGAGTTCTACTAATTATTTTGCAAGGTAGAAACTACATTTTCCAAATATGTAATGAATATAACAGTCAAAGCATTATTTTCCATTGCCTTGCCTTGTTGCAGAGTTTTGTAAGAGTTTTTCAGTTTCACAATGTAAAAAATATGGTAGATGGGTTAAGAATGGAAACTCTGTTTCAGAAAGTATCCTTTAGGATTGACTGGTTTGATCTCCTTGCCGTCCAAGGGACTCTCAAGAGTCTTCTCCAGCATCACAGTTTGAAAGCATCAATTCTTTGGTACTCAGCCTTCTTTATGGTCCAACTCGCACATCCATACATGACTACTGGAAAAGCCAAAGCTTTGACTATACAGACCTTTGTTGGCAAAGTGATATCTCTGCTTTTTAAATACACTGTCTAGATTTGTCATAGCTTTTCCTTCAATGTCTTACTTAGTTATTGAAAATAGTGCTTCTATGAACACTGAGATGCATGTATCTTTTCAAATTAGAGTTTTCATCTTTTCTGGATATATGCCCAGGGGTGGGATTGCTGGATTATATAGTAATTCTATTTTTAGTTTTCTAAGAAACCCCGATATTGTTCTCCATAGTGACTGTACCAATTTACATTCCCACCAACAGTGTAGAATGTTTTCCTCTTTTCCACACCCTCTCCAGCATTTATTTGTAGACTTTTTGATGATAGTCATTCTGACTGGTGTGAGGTGATATCTCATTGTAGTTTTGACTTGTATTTCTGGTGATGGACAGAGAGGCCTGGCATGCTGCGATTCATGGGGTTGCAAAGAGTTGGACATGACTGAGTGACTGAGCGACTGAACTGAACTGAACTGAATAAGTAGTAATGTTGAGTATCTTTTCATTTTAGGACATTACTTAATAGTAACAATGTCCATCTTCACATTTTACCATTTGTGGTATATAGTCCTTGTCCTTTGGATTAGAGAAATTCAACCATTTTAGTAGTCTGATATAGCATATTTCAGATATACATAGTCTTTACAATTAGACAGGCACATGGTCTATAACCACTCTGCAACATATAGCTTTGGGCAGCTTACCCTTTTAGTTTAGATCTTCACTTTTCCTATTTATAAAATGAGGAGAAAGATTTGTCACATGGTATTTGTGAGATATTATGAGATAATAATCATAGCTACCCTTTATTAACCACCTATTATGTGCTAGTTATTATGCATACATATATATTATATTGATCATTCTGAGTTCTACTAATTATTTTGCAAGGTAGAAACTACATTTTCCAAATATGTAATGAATATAACAGTCAAAGCATTATTTTCCATTGCCTTGCCTTGTTGCAGAGTTTTGTAAGAGTTTTTCAGTTTCACAATGTAAAAAATATGGTAGATGGGTTAAGAATGGAAACTCTGTTTCAGAAAGTTTGAGTATACCATCTAGCACTACTATATCTTAGCTGTATAATCTTGGTCATATTATTTACCCTTTCTAAGCTTCAACTTGCTTATTTGTAAAGTGAAAGTAATAACATTGATACCCCATAGGAATTTATGAGATTAAATTAGATAAGGTATTATAATGACTAGCACATAGCAAGTTCCATGTAATAGTAAAAGCTAATATTTTAATTGTATTTACTATGTAACAGATAATATTTGAATTAATGTATATATATTAAATAATACATTTCTCAATACAGTCTTATTAGGTAGTGTATTACTCAGGGTTCTCGAGAGAGAAATGAAACCAATATGACAGATAGACAGACAGACATAGAGAAAGAGATAGAAATATATAGAAAGAGATTTATTATGAGGAGTTGCCTCATGTGGTTATGAAGGATGAGCAGTCCCTTGATCTGTTATCCATAAGCTGGAGGCCCAGGGAAGACAGTGTAAATTTAGTCCAAACCTCAAGGCCTGAGGTATCAAGAGAATCAATGGTACAAGTCCCAGTCTGAATCTTAAAGCCTGAGAACCACGAGTACTAATGTCTGAGGGTGGGAGAAGATGGATGTTTCAGCTCAAGCAGGGAAAAGGTTCACACAACTTCCACCATTTTGTTCAGTTTAGACCCTCAGTGGATTGAATCATTGCCAACCCACATTGGTGAGGATGATTTTCTTTACGTAGTGCATTGATTTGAATGTTCATCTCTTTCAGAAACACCCTCACAGGCACGCCCAGAAATAATAGTTACTGCTTTTTGGGTATCACTTAGCTGAGTCAAGTCAGCCTATAAAATCAATCAGGTAGGTAACATATTTCCCTTTATTTTATAGAGTGAAAAACAAAGGCACAGATAGATTACATTTCTTGTACCAGATATGAGAGATAGATAAAAAAAGGATTGTGTCAAGAATATGACGGAGAAGGCTATGGCGACCTATTCCAGTACTCTTGCCTGGAAAATCCCAAGAATGGAGGAGCCTAGTAGGCTACAGTCCCTGGGGTCATGAAGAGTCAGACACGACTGAGCAATTTCACTTTCACTTTTCACTTTCATGCACTGGAGAAGGAAATGGCAACCCACTCCAGTGTTCTTGCCTGGAGAATCCAAGGAACGGGGGAGCCTGGTAGGCTGCCATCTATGGGGCTGCACAGAGTTGGACATGACTGGAGCGACTTAGTAGCAGCAGCAGCAGCAGCAGCAGCAAGAATATGGGGTGTGTGTGTGTGTGTGTGCAGCATTCCACAAATCAGTAAGAAAAGCACAAATAACTTAATAGAAAAAATGAAATCAGGGAAACAATAATCCCACATACTGGAGAATATGGAGAAACAAGCTCTCTCAGATGTTGCTATTATATATGTAAATTGGGTCAGCCACATTGGGAAACGGTTTGGTTATATCTACTTGATTTAAATATTCATGTGCCTTATGATCCAGCAAATCCATGCTGACACATAAATACTCAAGGGAAACTCTTGCATGTGTATAACAGGAGTTCTGCAAGAATGTTTATAGCAACTTTTTTCACAATAGCGAAAATCAAATGGCTCAGATAATCATCAGCAGGAAAATAGGAGAATCTATGGGGGTCTATTCCTTGAATGGACTATTATAGAGCAATCAAAGTGGATGTACTACAGTGACATGCAAAAAGATGGGTGAATATTGACAAATATAATATTAAGTAAAATAGTGAATCTCAAAATTACTTATAAGCTGGTACATTTAAATTGCCTTTGAATTTGAAAACAACTAAATAAAATGTTTTTTAAAATACATGCAGTTGTAGTAAACTTAGAAAACCAAAGGAGTAGTGTGACACAGTGAATTATGACAATTATCTTGAGTGCAGTAGATATTGATGTATGAATGGTCAAAGTTAGATGTAGGCTAGTGTCAAGATCTAACTTTTGTTTTGAGGAGTTCATCAGGTTCTATGACATTATTAGAAATTAAGTGAATAAACAAGGTATACATGGAGCAATAAGAATGTGTCATCAATGTAGAAATATGATTAATCCATTTTTGTTCATCCAAAAAGAGAGAAAAAAATCCCAGCTCATTTGGCTCTATAGTCCATAGTCTATGCTATAGACTGCTATGACTTTATTATTGTTAGTTCTATATTCTAAAATGAAATAGGTTTCTATCGGTTGTTTAAATGATCCGTGCATCAAATATGGTTCTGAGTTCTGAGAAGACAGATGTAAATAAGTCAAACATCATCTCTCACTGAGTTTACATTTTTCAAATTGCACATGAGCCCAGCAAAGCCACACAGGTGAAACAAAGTATCTAATGAAGGGTTTCTGGGAAGGATTTTCCTCCTTTTAATAATAGACAAGAATGATATAGTTGTGCTTATTTGGGAAACTGTAGACAGTGAAGCATTTTTCAGTCATGAGAGGAGTTTCTCTGAGAATAAAGCTTACACATTGAGGATGAACAACCGAGGTCCACGGTAATGTTCAGTAACTGAGTTAGCCACTGCGGGAGCCACCTTATTTAGGATTTACACTAATGCTTCTACGGGATGATAAATTTTCCTTTTGCTTAAGTTATTGGGCTTTCCATTGATTTCAACCCAAAGGACCCTAGCTGAAAACTAGTTTGGTGCTAGGAATGGGATATTGCAAGGAACAGACCCTAAATGGAGTTGTTAGGGATAGCTAGAGAATCATGACTTCCCACTGTCCATAAATATCCCCTTAACAGGCTTACATTCTTCCAGAATAGTGATATGAACTTCAAGTATAAAATGATGTGGCACAGCATAAAAAATTAAGCTTATTGGTTACAGAAAGATGTTACTTTACATGATTAATATAACTGGTGATCATGAGCCTCTGTTAGAAAAAGTTGTGATGAGACAAGCTCTAACTGCTCCACTCTGCTGCCTCCCTTCGGCATCCTTTGCTAAATAAAAAGGAAGTGTGTGTCTCTTCTGGTGTTTGTTCATACTCTGCCACTCTGTGTATGTGTGTGTGTGTGTTCATACTCTACCACTCACCAGCTCATTTTGTACCATGAGCTGGTGCCATGGAAACCACAAAAATGGGAAAAAGACACAGGGGACACGACAAGGATCTACAAGTAAGTCATACAAAGCTGTGACAATCTGAGTGTCCCATAACTGGTGCTCTCAAAATACAATGGTGATTCTGAAGCATGAGAAAATCCCATTTAGATGGTAGGAAAGAAAAGGCTTAAGGTTCCACAGCATTTACTTCTCCAAGTTAAACCTCTTGGACATGCTCTCCATACAACTACAGTTCTTGCTTCAGAGGCAGTCCCTGGGAGTGAAAAGACCATGCATTTGTAAGCCCTGATAGCTCAATTCTAATTTTTAGTAGTTGTGCTCGAAATTTGCATTATACTTGGATAACCTTTGGAAATTCACTTTGCTTTTCTAAGTGTCAGTGTTCTCATGTGAAATGGAAATTTTATATATATCTTAAAGGCTGGATACCAAAACTAAGTGCTTGGTCCATAATCAGTTAGGCAACCCTCCCCCCACCTTTGCAATATATTTTTCCTCCATCCTTTCTGGTTTTATTTGCCTCCCGTACTTTCCTCAGATTTTTGGTTTGGTCTTTGAGGCATTCAAGGCTATACATTTAATATTACTAATTTTGCAATCAATGTATCCTAACCTCCAGCATTTCCCACTTGGTTTTTGTAATCTAATTGTAAGCACTTCTGAAGCATCCGTTCTCAATCAGCTTTTCCCTCTGGTCTTGACATTTCTCTATTGAGAACATCTTTGAGAACATTCCAGCTCTTCCAGGTCTAATATGCAGAGAGGGTTATCACCTCACCCACTGAATACTTTCTGCTTCTTAGTCATAGTTCCTTCCCTCTGCGTTGAGCTGGATTTAATGCAGGTTTCCAAGGATTCTCTTTGTTGGGAATTGACATTAGATATTTTGCTATATATATATATATATGCATATGTATATATTGCTATATATATATGTATATATACACACACACACACAATTATATATATTTCATGTTTCTAGTCCAGCATTATATGCATCAGACAAATGGGTTGTCTCATACCTATATTGGTCATTATGGGATGGTAGTTGAGCAAATAGGTTCAATTTTACCTTTGACAGCTGCTTGCTCTGTGACCTTATACAAGCTACTTAGCTTCTCTGTAAAATGGAAATAATGATAGCATCTTCTTTAAGGAATTAAAGGTTAAATGAGAAGGTTAAATGAGTTAATTTTACAGCCTGGCCAAGTGAGTGCTTAAAAAGTATTAGCTATTTTTACTCATCTCGAAGAGTATGAGTATGGGGAATTTTACTAATATGCAATTTTAAAAATGTACTATAAAAAGAGAAGCTAGCATTTATTCAAAAAACACCATGTGAAGATCCTGAATAATAACAGTAGCAGCCACCACTGCTGATCTTCTACAGTGTATCAGGGGCTGTGCTGGGTGCTTTACCTAAATGAACTCAAGTGAGCCATTTAAAACCCTGAACCAAGGTCCTAATTAGCTGGATATAGATAGCTTACGGTCTACAATCCTTTGGTAACTTTGCGGTCCACCGTTCCCATTGTAACTAACACTTCACCACCACCCAAAAATGCACATCCAGCTGTAGTGCATGTTTGGTATTATCTGTTCTCTCCTACGCTCTCTCTCCCCAACACAGACTCACAGAGCTTGCTTTCTTCCTAGACGTCAGATTCTTCGCATTAGAAACTCTTCTAGCATCCTAACTATCCACAGGTGTTTCCCTCATCATTGCTTATGAGTTAAACCTGGGGTTCCACTATGCAAAACACTTTCCTTGGCATTTTCCTAGTGGACTGCTCAGGGACGGGTGTCTTCTTCCAGCAGTCTGGATGGGATGCCAGCAGGGTCCAGCTTCACAAAGGTATGTCCTAATGGTTATTCCTCTGCTCTTGGGGAACATACTGTCTCTGACCTTAGGAGACAGAGGTATGTGGAGAGTGCTAGAGAAACAGAGAGGAGGGTGATGTAGAGGGTGGTCATTTTTGGTCATGGAGTCAGGTGGATTTGGAAGGAAACTCTAGTCATCTTTTCTACGAACTCTATGACCTTGGGTCAGTGAACCCTTTTAAGCTTCAGATACATAATCTATAAAAGTAGGAAGAAGTTAATACCTATTTCACTGGGTTATTGTAAGAGCAAACAAATAATCCGCTTACAATGCTAAGGACTGTGCTCTCACAAGAGGAAATTTCTGTGTCAGTTGCAGGTATTATTTTGTTACTGCTTTATTACCAATACTATCATTTATTGAGCACCTGGCATAAAGTAGACATAGCTGAAAGCTGCTTTGTTCATGACTCTCATTTAAATGTGGCGTATATCATGTTTTAATATTTTTGAGTTTTGCCATGCAGAGAAATGGGACAGTAGAGGGGATTTGGAAGCTGAGTTTTTTTTTTAATATAGGGGATGTGATAATTTTAATGATGTCAAAATAAGTGAGACAAAAGATACAAGGGAGAAAAGGATAACTGGGCCCACGAGAGAGTGAAATTCAGAGCATATGTAAAGGATAGAGAGAGAGACCGTTGTTAGTAGAAGGAACATTTCATGGTTAAAGCAGGGAAGGAGGAAAGGCGGCAGATTAGGTATTTTGGTAGATTAAAGGCGTGGGAGCTCCTGTAAGGTGGCTTCTCTGTTTCTTCCCATGTTAAATACAAGGTAGGGCCCACTACTGCGAATATGGGTGGAGGATAGGCTGCCCACTCCAGTATTCTTGGGCTTCCCTGGTGGCTCACGTAGTAAAGAATCCGACCGCAATATGGGAGACCTGGGTTCGATCCCTGGGTTGGGAAGATCCCCCGGAGAAGGGAATGGCAATCCACTCCAGTATTCTTGCCTGGAGAATCCCATGGGCAGGGGAGCCTGGTGGACTATAGTCCATGGGATTGCAGAGAGTTGGAGATGACTGAGTGACTTTCAATTTCTTTGCTGGGCAGTGTTGAGTTTGGGCTTGTTGATCGTGAGTAGAATGTAGGCTGAAAGTAATTTTTCTGATGATATGATACCCTTCAGCAAACTCAGCTGTGTGAATGAGGTAACGAGTGAGAAGGCAGAAGGTCAGGCTCATTCGGGGTTGGCGTGAAGATGACTGAGGTAGATATGGACAAAGGATTAGGGATGCTAAAATGACCTTCATAATAATAACCATGGGCCATGGTTCTAGCCTGGGGTCTGTGTGATAGAAAGCTGGTGATTAGATCAAAAGTGGAGAGGTCAGGGCTTCCCTGCTGGCTCTGTGGTAAAGAATGCACCTGCCAATGCAGGAGACAAGGGTTCGATCCCTGGGTCAGGAAGATCCCACACGCTGTGCAGCAACCAAGCCTGTTCACTACAGCCATTGAGCCTGTGCTCTAGAGTCCTTGCTCAGCAATGAGAGATGCTGCTGCAAAGAGCAGCCTGTGCACCCCAGCGAAGAGTAGCCCGTGCTTACTGCAGCTAGAGAAAGCCCACACAGCAGCACAGAGCCAGTACAGCCACAGATAGATGAGTAAATAATGAACAAAGCTATACATATATATTAAGTGGAGGGGTCAGTGGACTGGGGATCTCAAATGAGGCTGAAGAATAACTGGTGTGGAGGTGCTAGGCCAAATAGGCTGGGAGAATGGTAGGAGTTTATAGTTGGTGAGTAGGAGATTGAATTTATAATTTTAGAGGTGGTACAATTTCAGGCAATGTCATAGTCCAGAGCACATGCAAGGTGAGTGAGTTATAAGCCTTTGTTGTTGGGAGATGGAGCGTTGTTTGTCAGAACAACAAAGCTGATTAATATGGGGGATTACAATGACTTGGACTTCCCCCACCCAAGGAGCCCCTGAGGCTTCAAGCTTCGCTGCTTGACAGCCAGTGATCCAGGCAAAGCTCCTCACTGGTTAATGAAGTCTCAGTTTCACGTGTTTTCATTTCTACCAGATGCTGGCTTTAAAATGCAGATAATGTCTTTCAGGGAAGTTAAGTCTTCTGCTTTGTTAACCAGTTCTCTTTTTTCTGCATAAACCCCTAGCACTGAACAGCAACACACCACAGACACCATGCCATAAGTTTCAAGTTAAATAGACTTGAAATCAAATGCAACCTCTTTCATTTACTAGCTGCTCGACTTTAGGCCAATTACCCTTTCTGTTTCAGCTTAAAAAATTTTTATTAAAGTAGAGTTGATTTACAATATTCTATTAGTTTCTGTTGCACAGCAAAAATATTTGATATATATGCACGTTACTTTTCATATTCTTTTCCACTATGGTTTCCTATAAAATATTGAATATAGTTCCTTGTGCTATATGATAGGAACTTGTTGTTTTTCTATTTTATTTGTATCTGCTAATCCTAAACTCCTAATTTATTCCTCTCTGACCCTGTTTCAGATAAAGGAGGCAAAAGAGAAAAGGAAAGATATAAGCCTCTGAATGCAGTTAGTTCAGTTGCTCAGTCATGTCCCACTCTGCAACCGCGTGGACTGCCGCACGCTAGGCCTCCCTGTCCATCACCAACTCCTGGAGCATACTCAAACTCATGTCCATTGAGCTGATGATGCCATCCAGCCATCTCATCCTCTGTCATCCCCTTCTCCTCCCCCCTCAATCTTTCCCAGCATCAGGGTCCTTTCTGTCACATGAGTGTATGTTCCTCGGTTCTTTGTCTCGTCACAACAAATATTTGGAGTGACGGACATTAAAGCCCTTGGTGACCATTATATCTCCTCAAGTGTTTTCTCATGGTCTTTCTTTTCGTCTTCTTCTGGGACTCCTATAATTCGAATGTTGGAACATTTCATATTGTCCTGTAGGTCTCTGAGGTTGTCCTCATTTCTTTTAATTCGTTTTTCTTTTTTCCTCGCTGATTCATTTATTTCTACCATTCTATCTTCTATTTCACTAATCCTATCTTCCGCCTCTGTTATTCTACTATTTGTTGCCTCCAGAGTGTTTCTGATCTCATTTACTGCATTATTCATTAAATGTTGACTCTTTTTTTATTTCTTCTAGGTCCTTGTTAAATCTTTCTTGCATCTTCTCAGTCCTTGACTCCAGGCTCTTTATCTGTGATTCCATTTTGATTTCAAGATTTTGGATCATTTTCACTATCAATATTCAGAATTCTTTCTCAGGTAGATTCCCTATCTCTTCCTCTTTTGTTTAGTTTGGTGGGCATTTCTCCTGTTCCTTTACCTGTTGGGTATTCCTCTGTCTCTTCATCTTGGTTATATTGCTGCGTTTGGGGTGGCCTTTCTATATTCTGGGAATTTGTGGAGTTCTCTTTATTATTGAGCTTCCTCCCTGTGTGTGGGGTTGTATCCAGTGGCTTGTCAAGGTTTCTTGATTAGGGAGGCTTGGGTTGGAGTTCTGGTGGGTGGAGCTGTATTTCTTCTCTCTGGAGTGCTGTGAAGTGTCTAGTAATCGGTTATGAGACGTCAATGGTTTTGGAGTATTTTGAGCTGCCCGTATATTGAAGCTCAGGGGCGTGTTCTTGTGTTGCTGGAGAATTTGCGTGGTATGTCTTGCCCTGGAACTTGTTGGCCCTTGGATGGTGCTCAATTTCAGTGTAGGTATGGAGGCGTTTGATGAGCTCCTATTGGATAATGTTTCCTGTATTCAGGAATTCTCTGATCTCAGGATTTGGACTTAAGCCTCCTGATTCTGGTTTTCAGGTTTATTTTTACAATAGCCTCATGACTTTTCCATCTATATAGCGCTGATGTTAAAACGTCTAGGTTAAAGGTGATAGGTTTCTCCACCTTGAGGGTCACCCCTAGAGGATCACTGAGTTACTTGGAGGAGAGAAGAGGGAAGGGGTAGTTAGAGGTGACTGGAATGGGATGAGGTGGAGTCAAAAGAGGAGAGAGCAGGCTAGCCTGTGACTACTTTCTTATTTGCGCTCCGTAGTCTGAACCTCTCAGAGGTGGTCACAGAGTTATACAGGGAATAGGAGAGGGAGGAAGTAGACAGAGGGGGGCAGGGGGATAAAAGAGGGAGATGTAAAGGAGGGATACAGATCCGGCCAGTAACCAGTTCTCCACCTTCTGGGTCACACAGAAATTCATAAATTTGGGCAGAAAAGAGGAGGGGGAGGGAGGAGACAGAGGCCACTTGGTGGAGAAAAAAGAGAGCCCAAAGGAGGAGAGAGTGGTCAAGCCAGTAATCTTGCACTCATGTAAAATTGGGTACTGAAGATTAGGTTTTTAAATGTACAAAATTGGCAACAAATACCAAAATGCAAAGATTAAAACTCTGGAGTAGAGATTGGATTTTCAAAAATGAAATATTAATGGAAAGAAGGAGAAAAAAAAAGCCACCAGAATTATTAAGAGACAACAACCTCCACCACAAAAAGACTATATACAGCATTTGCTTTAAAAATAGGGTTTTTTTTGAAAAGTAATAATAGATTATAAAAATAATAAATATAGATATAGAGGACTTAAATATTTAAGAAAGTTTAAAAAAAAGATGAAGAAAAAAAATTTTTCAATAAAAAATTCTTTAAAAAAGAATAGAAAAAAAATCATGCTTCCATATCAACCCTCCCCCCCCCCAAATTTGATCATAAAAGTATTAAAGGTATATCTGGCCCTTTCTCTGGCACTGTGGGCTGTGTGGGGTTGCCAGAATTGAAAGAGACACATGTACTCCAATGTTCATTGCAGCATTGTTTATAATTGCCAGGACATGGAAACAACCTAGATGTCCATCAGCAGATGAATG
>SJYC01026288.1:0-10375 GCA_006408675.1 Madoqua kirkii
TTTTAGGGTTTGAAATAGCTCAGCTGAAATTCCATCACCTCCACTAGCTTTGTTTATAGTGATGCTTCCTGAGGCTCACTTGGCTTGGCATTCCAGGATGTCTGGCTCTATGTGAGTGATCATACCATCATGGTTATCTGGATCATGAAGATCTCTTTTGTATAATTCTTCTGTGTATTCTTGCCAGGTCTTCTTAATATCTTTTCCTTCTGTTAGGTCCATACCATTTTCATCCTTTATTGTGCCTGTCTTTGGATGAAATGTTCCCTTGGTATCTCTAATTTTCTTGAAGAGATCGCTAGTCTTTCCCATTTTGTTGTTTTCCTCTATTTCTTTGTACCGATCACTGAGGAAGGCTTTCTTGTCTCCCCTTGCTAGTCTTTGAAACTCTGCATTCAAATGGGTATATCTTTTTTTCCTGAATGCAGAATTTCCTTGAGTGGATTACACTAAGTGAAATAAGTCAGAGAAAGACAAATACTGTATGATATCACTTGCATAATCTGAAAAAGCCAAATTTGTAGAAACAGAATAGAATGAACTCTAGGCCTTGGGACTGGGTGAAATGGGACTGCTGCTGCTAAGTCAGTTGAGTTGTGTCCGACTCTGTGTGACCCCGTAGACGGAAGCCCACCAGGCTTCCCCGTCCCTGGGATTCTCCAGGCAAGAACACTGGAGTGGATTGCCATTTCCTTCTCCAATGCGTGAAAAGTGAAAGCGAAGTCCCTGAGTCGTGTCCCGCTCTTCGCGACCCCATGGACCGCAGCCTACTAGGCTCTTCCGCCCATGAGATTTTCAAGGCAAGAATACTGGAGTGGGGTGCTATTACTTTCTCCGGTGAAATAGGGCAATGTTGGTCAAAGAGGAGAAACTTTCAGTTAGAAGCTGAGGAAATTCTGGAAGTGCAACACTTAACTATACCATGAATAAATGAAGAAAGAATGAAGGTTTAGAAATGGCAGCCACAGTATCATAGTCTTAATGCATAGTATGGTCCTAAGGGTAACAAGAACCTCTGTATAAGGTGCCTGATGGCTGTACAAGGTTGATGGTTGGTGTTTTGGTGTTTTTTTGTTTAAATGGACAATGCAACTAGGTAGAAATCATGACTGATTATGATAGGCATAGATGCAACCAAGCTTCTTTTGATCTAACACCCTGCTGAGTTCACACATCTAGGTTAACAGCAGACATTTGACTTTGTGATTCAGAATCTGATCCAATCTTCTGTTTTATAATGAGCAAGTTTAAGACTTAGTGTCCACTAAGGGCTTTCCTGGTGGCCCAGTGGTAAAGAATCGACCTGACAATACAGGAGCCATGGGTTTGATCCCCTGGAGAAGGAAATGGCAACCCACTCCAGTATTCTTGCCTGTAGAATCCCATGGACAGAGGAGACTGGTGGGCTACAGTCCATGTGCTCACAAAAGAGTCAGTAGAAACTGAGTGTTAGCTGGTCAGCATGTTCTTGTTTTTTTTTTTTTTTTTTTAATACAGAAAATGATTTAGATGGGGAACAGCACTATTATTCAGAAAATCAATGACACAAAATTGTTAAGAAAACTAAGGATTACTCTGGTACCATTCCTTGTTATATTAATTATTAAGCTCTTCATTTATTCAATACATTGATTATTCAAATGTTTTAGTGTTTGAATCCCAGTTTAAATAGACCAAAGATAAATAAGACATAGCTTTTCTTAACACTGTCTAACAAAGAAAATAGTTCTAAAATGTCAGATTGACATGGAATAGGTTTTACAATTTAAGGCTGTACAAAGAAGTATCAATGCCCAATGTTGAGTGATAAACTGTAATCATCATGGGAAGCTTCATGAAAGAACCACATTTAATCCAGATTTTGAGGAATAACTAGTTGGGGAGGGGTGCTGGTGTGTGTGTGTGAGTTGCAATCTATGTGTGACTGACAGGTAGGCTGCAGAATGGGAACTGGCAGTGTTTTAATATGGTTGAAACATAAGGATTAAGAAACATACATAAGCATATAAACATTAAGGAAGGGAGAGTAGTAAGGGACAAGGAAGGAGGAAGCCAGAACATGGAGGATCCTATATTCCTTGCTTAAGATTTGCACATGATCAAGTGATGGACAGGGAGGCCTGACGTGCTGCAGTCCATGGGGTCTCAAAGAGTTGGATGTGACTGAGCAACTGAATTGAAAGTAGATCTTGAGTTTTTAAGCAGATGAATAACCTGTTTATATTTCGATTTTGGAGCCATACCTTTGAAATCAGTGTGGAGTGTGGCTAGGAAGAGGGAAAGACAGGAGACAGAGACCAAGCAGCCAAGAGGAAAAGCTGTCAAGTACAAGAGCTGATGAGACTTTTAGTTAAGACTGTCAGAGAGCGTAGCTGAGAATAGGTAGAATAGAGTAGGTCACCACAGAGTAGGTCAGAACTGCATTTCTGGACACTGGAGCCAATTCCAAAATACTAGGGACAGTCCTGTGGTGCTATGGATGGGGCATTGGTGAGCCTGAGAAACTGTGATGAGACACAGATGGGCAGGGAATGAGAAATCCTGTCTTCACAGGGGTGAGGGAACACCGGTGTCAAGAAATCTCATGTAGGCTGTGAGCCTGAGTAGGGGCTGTGAAAAGGACTCCCAAATTGTTCAGAGAATTGATGCCACCCCTCCTAAAGCCTCAGTGTAGTAGAAAGAACAAGAACTTTGGAATCAGACAGACATGGATTAAAATCTTAGTTTTCCACTGGTTTTCTGTGGAATCTTCAGTCACTCAGTTGTGTCCGACTATTTGCAATCCCATGAATCACAGCACGCCAGGACTCCCTGTCCATCACCAACTTCCGGAGTTCACTCAAAATCACGTCTATCAAGTTGGTGATGCCATCCAGCCATCTCACCCTCCGTCGTCCCCTTTTCCTCCTGCCCCCAATCCCTCCCAGCATCAGGGTCTTTTCCAATGAGTCAACTCTTCACACAAGGTGGCCAAAGTATTGGAGTTTCAGCTTCAGCATCAATCCTTCCAAAGAACACCCAGGACTGATCTCCTTTAGAATGGACTGGTTGGATCTCCTTGCAGTCCAAGGGACTCTCAAGAGTCTTCTCCAACCCCACAGTTCAAAAGTATCAATTCTTCGGCACTCAGCTTTCTTCACAGTCCAACACTCACATCCATATATGACTACTGGAAAAACTTAGGTTTACTAATTAATCCTGTTGAACCTCAGATTTTCTTGAATACAAGATTGGTATAAAAAATTCTTCCTGGCATGATGCTAAGCGAAATGAGTCAGAGAAAGACAAATACCATATGATCTCACTTTTATGTAAAGTGAAAGTGAAGTCGCTCAGTCGTGTCCGACTCTTTGCGACCCCATGGGCTGTAGCCTACCAGGCTCCTCTGTCCATGGGATTTTCCAGGCAATAGTCCTGGAGTGGATTGCCATTTCCTTCTCCGGGGAATCTTCCCAACCCATGGATCATGTAGAATCCAAAAAAAAAGAACCCCCAAACTGGACTCACAGATAAAGAAAAAATTGGTGGTTGCCTAAGGTGAGGTGTCAGGCATAGTCAAAATGGATAGAGATTGTCAGAAGGTACAAACTTCCAGTTAGAAGATGAGTCTTGGGGATGTAACAGGAAGCATGCTGACTATCGTTAACAATTCTGTATTATATATTTGAAAATTATTCAGAAAGTTTTTTTGTTAAATGAGGCTTATTTTTATTTAAGTTTCAGGTGCATGACTCAGCCACATGTATATAAATATCCATTTTCTCCCAAGCCCCCTCCTATCCAGGCTGCCACATAACATTGAGCAGAGTTCCATGTGCTATACAGTAGGTCCTTGTTGGTTATCCATTTTAAATATAGCAGTGTGTGCATGTCCATTCTAAACTCCCAGACTATCCATTCCCCTCATTCTTCCCTCTGATAAGCCATAAGTTCCTCCTCCGAGTCTGAATTTGTTTCTATTTTGTAAATAAGTTCATTTATACCATTTCTTTTCAAAGTCTGCATATAAGGGATATCATATGATATTTCTTCAGAAAGTAGATCTTAAAAGTTTTTACCATAAGAGAAAAAATCTTACTATGTGTGTTGATGAGTATTAACAGATAGTAATCACTTATTGTGATTATTTCACAACATAAACATATCATGCTAATATTTATACCTAAAACTAACACAATATTATGTGTCAATTATATGCCAGTTAATTTTTCCTCAAAGGTTTATTATTTAATCTTTTAAATATTTTATATAAATTGCCTGTCAGATTGGTGGGCCTGTAGTGAAGAAGTCTCAAAATATTCATTTAGTTTCTTTTGCCTTGAAAAAAAAAAAAAAAGACAACCTTGGAGTTGTGAGCTTAAGTTTTATTCAGGGTCTCACTTAGGACTATAGGCCAGAGCTGGCTCTGAGGAACTGCTCTAAAGAGTTAGGAGGGGAACCTGTATATATGTAATGTTTTTAGCTGTGGAATATGTGTAGTGAAGTGTACTTCTTGATGAAAGATTACTGCTAAGCACAAAGGACAGATATCTCAAGTTAATGAATTTAGTGCTTTTCTATATGTGAGAAGATGCATGAACCTGGGGTCATTGAAATCCATGCATATCCTGAGATGTGCATCTTACTCTCTAGGGGTTTATTTGTTCAAATCACAGAGTGCCGCCTCCTGTCTGTCATCCTGAATTCCTCTCAGGGTACACTTTTGGATGGTGGGTTGAGATTAAATCCATGTAGAACTAGATGGTTTGCAATGCTCTTTTTTCTTTTCCTTTCTTCCTTTGCTTCATGTTTAATTCTATGATTCCCAGCAGTCAGGAAAGGAGAGAGTAGGGGAGGAAGTTACTTGAGTGCTGAGAAGCCTCCTGATTTCAGGCCATGGAGTATGATGATAAAAGCTCTGAGTTGGAGAGGATAACGCCTAGGCACCAGTCTTGTCCTCCTCCCAACATAGCCCCCTCCTTTCAGTTTCTTGTGGCAGCCACCCTGATCTTCCTGAATGTCTGAAGGACAAGAGAATCACGATTAGCAGTGATGGTACTAAATTTTGTTCCTAGGGCCACTGCATCTTGAGGACACTTAAATGCCTAGTCCTAGAGAATAGAGGTATTTCCGAAGAAAAGGAAAAACATACAAGACATCCTGTGTTTGAAAAGGTTTTCCCATGTGAATTTTCAGTTCAGTGGAGTTAAACGTAACTGCCCAACTGTGTGTTAGGTGCTGAGAACCTAACAAAGGACAGCAACACACAGTCCTTGTTCTAGAGAGAAGATTACAGTTCAGAAGAATGCGCTTAGGTCTTAATTCCATAAGCCATTGACCCAGCTCTCCTTTTGCTTCAGCATGGAAATCAGCTGCTGAGTTACAGCCCTCTGGCTGAGGGTGTTGATTTTTCAGTCTACTGACCACACATTAGTCTGACAAAGGCAAGGGGAAAGTGAATTTTCTAGAACAGAATTTCTTAGACTGATGCTGGATTTTCTTTATATATAGGGGTGTGTGTGTGTGTGTGTGTGTGTGTATATATATATGTAAACTTATTTATTTTTGGCTGCTCTGGGTCTTTGTTGCTGCATGGCCTTTTCTCTCGTTGTGGCGAGTGAAAGCTACTCTCTAGTTGTGGTGTGTGGCTTGTTATTGCGGTGGCTTCTCATTGCACAGAATGGGCTCTAAAGTGAGTTGGCTTCAGTAGTTGCGGTTCCTGGGCTCTAGAGCCAGGCTCAGTAGTTGTGATGCACAGGCTTGGTTGCTCCATGGCATGTGGAATCTTCCCGGGTCAGGGGTGAACCCGTCTCCCAAACTGGCAGGCGGATTCTTTACCATTGAGCCGCCAGGAAAGCCCAATGCTGGATTATCAAGACCCATGCTCTTTGAGAACAGATGTGACCAGCTCTTTCTGTAGGGCTCCTTCTTGGCTATTAGGGAGTCCCAGTCTCACACATGCCAGCTCTTTTTTCTTTCTGCTGTGAGCTTTACTTACTCTTCTGATGATAAAAATGCCAGGATGGATACATTTCAAGGAAATGAACAGTTTAAGATGTTGCCTGTTTAAAAATTAAAATTAACCTGCCCCGTGAGTTGTGAGTCTCATTTTGGTAGCGCCCTGAATGCTGCAGGAGCTGCCGAGTTTGTTTGGAGCTCGTGCTCTGCCTTTGGCTGTCTTGCTTGGGAAGCAGCCAGTGCAAAAATGTTTAGCCTGCACGATTTCTCCTGGGGTCTGCAGAGCCGGGAATATTAGCAGGACGGGGGTAGAAGGTGCAGTTTAGGAGATTTTCAAGAACAGACTGCAAAAGGTAGGCAGACAGATCCCAAATTGGAGGTTTATCTGAGGCAGACAAGCTGGTCCAAGATGTGGTTGAAGGAGGAGTTCCTTATGGATCATCCATGTCCACTTAAACATTTTCATCTCCTTTGAGATCCACAGGATAATGGCTAAGCTCCTTAGCATGAAACCCAAGACCCCCAGTTTCTGGCTCCTGCCCGCTTTTCCATATTCACCTTAGGCACTACTTCTTTGCAATGTGGACCTTGTGCTTTATCCTCACTGAGCACCTCGAAGTTTCTGAAGACATCCTGCTCATTTGAACTTCTAAGCCGTTCTGAGTCTGGAAGATAATCCCACCCACCCTTTTTCCTTCTGTAAGACCTCTTCTCTTGTCCTTCTTGCTTCAGCTTGATTATCACGCCTTTGAGAGGCCATTCCTGAAACTAGATGGTTTCAGATACTCTGGCTTGTACCATTGTCTTGTGCCGTCTCGTCTTGTAGCACACAACTTTCTACACGATCATTGTCTTTGCAAGTCTATTTCTGCCATCAAAACCAAAGCTCCTGGAAGTCAGAAGCTATTTTCTCCACCTGGCCATAGCATACTCTCTTCACATGCCTGTTGCACTGATTGGGAACAGGTAGACCTGATACCTTCAGCCTTGAGCCTCTCTGTCTCCCCAAGGAGCAGCACAGTATCTGAAATTCCATCACTCCATGCTGCTTTTTGGTTAAGCATGACTTTTTTTTTTCTTCAAAAGCTCCTGGTAGGTGGAGAGCATACCATGGAATATTGGACCTGGAAGGGTCCTGAAGACGCTTCAGATGCTTTCTCTATTTTACAAGTGAGGAAATGAAGGTCTAGAGAAAAGAGATGACTTGCCCAGACTCACACAGCTTATTAGTGTGAAAATCCATGATTAGGGTTTGGGAGTTGTGATTGCAAATTTGATATCTGCTCGTCATGGGTGGTCATATTTGCTACAAGCTCTGGGAGTCTGTGGTAAGGTGATAGCTGAGAAGAGGAAAATATTACATAAAAGGAAAAGCAGAGAAGCTTGAAGACAACTACACAGATTTTTCATGCAAAGAGACTCTGGGACAAGACAAACCTACTGGCAGATGTGCTGTGTTGTCATTTTATACCACTCTGAAATGAGAGCTATCATTACAAGAGGTCAGGAAACTGTCACGTTTTCCTTTGGATTCCCAATACTTAGTTATTAACCTGGCAATGAATAGGTTCTCAATAAATGTTGAATTCTTGAAAACAGGATCAGAAGAGAAATAAGCACATGATTATGGAAAAGCTGCTTTTGGGTTCTGTTTTTCATTTAATATAACTATTAAATTACTTTAAGAATTATATTCTTCCCTCTATTTATTCATATTGTTCAGTTGCTCAGTTGTGTCCAACTCTTTACGACCCCATGAACTGCAGCACGCCAGGCTTCCCTGTCCTTCACCATCTCCTAGAGCTTGCTCAAACTCATGTCCTTTGAGTGGGTGATGCCATCCAACCATCTTGTCCTCTGTTGTCCCCTTCTCCTTCTGCCTTCAATCTTTCCCAGCATCAGGGTCTTTTCTAATGAGTCAGCTCTTCATATCAGGTGGCCAAGGCACTGGAACTTCAGCTTCAGCATCAGTCCTTTCAATGAATATTCAGGATTGATTTCCTTTAGGATTGACTGGTTTGATCTCCTTGCAGTCCAAGAGACTCTCAGGAGTCTTCTCCAGTGTATTCATATTTCTGCCTACTAATAAAATTTTAAATTTATTCTCTTGCACAAGCATTTAGGTTCTTTTATTTGGTTTTTATCTTACAGATCATGATGCTTATGTTCTATGTAATACTCTAGTTCATAATGTGTTTCTGCAGAAACCCCAAATGGGGCCAAGGGACACCCTCTTCTCTGTTACTAAGGCAGTATCCTACGAAGGAACCTCAGTACATATGGGTGACATCTTTCTCATACATCAAAGTCTTCTAACAAACCTTGACAAAAGCTTCTTAGAAAGCCTCAGTCCAGAAATGTGAAACCATTAATGAAGAACCATGGAGTAATTCATTCATTTATTTTTATTAGGAAAAAAGTTATCTTGAATACAGAGATTTCTTTTTTGGCCAACCTTTCCATGTTCATCAATTTTATTTCCTAGAGAATCTGCCCCTAAAAGCTGTATGCAGTTTGTGGTGCAGACAGAATGAAAGCAAATGGGGAAGAAAAGAGCTGTCGCCAAGGATGGACTTGCTCTTCAGGTGGTCGCTTGGCTCCTCTTTACTCATGAAACAGACATGCTTTAGCTGTCATCTATACTTAGGAAATGGTGCTCTGATTCTGAAACCTCTTTATCCCTAGTCACAGTCTGAAACAGGAAGTCTTCTTGTTGAGTACCTTCTAAAAACTTTGATAAATACCAGGTGGCTTTTTTTTTTTTTTTTGGTCAATTAAAAATATGTGTTTCTTAGATGAAACTTGTATAGACTACAGTGGTCACTAAATGGTCCATGGTTGCTACAAACACAACAAAATAACTATACTGTCCTAGGCCATGTTGATTTTTACAGTGAAGGAGGTTATGGTACTTTTCAACCCATTTTAAAACTGACCACAACTTGGGTCATTGCATTCATCTCTGGGACTTATGATTTTAAGGATACAACATATTCTTGAAGGAGCATGTTCAAAGGTAAATTGGCATGGGGAAAAAACCTAGATGGTGACCACTGAGAAACATCTGAAGAAACTAGACTTGTATACTAATAAACCTTACTCTTCTTTTTTGCCTTTTGGAAAGAGGGTATACAGAAACATCATTTTACCAACATTCCAAAAAGAACTTGGAGACAGGTTCCATTCATGACTATCTCAGCACCTGGTAACTCCTTGCCTTCCTTATCCCAAAGATCTCTAAATCCTGTTGAGTTCATCAGCCTCTCTAGAGAGACATCTCCCTGTCCTCCCTTTATATCCAGCTTACTCCTTCAACTCCACTCAGATGAGCAAGCATTCATGGAGTGCCAAAGTCCTTTGTATGGGCACATTCAGATAGGCTGGGAGTGGTACAAGCATGCAAGACATAGGGTACATAGAAGCTTGCATTCTAGTTCTACTTGCTAGCTGTGGTTTGATCTTAGACATAATCTGAGTCTTGCTTCTTTATCCATAAAATAAACAAAATAATACATTCTTATGGGATTGTGGTTAGGATTAAATTGTGCAACACATCAGAATGTGGTTGGGTTGGTAAATGTCTGGTTTCCTTTTTCAATTGGGCTATCTGCTATCTAACATTTATTGAATAACTGAAGAAAGCTTCTTTTCTATCCACGTCTCTTAAAAATGGGGAGGGAGATGGCAGGGAGGTTCAGGAGGGAGGGGAAATGGATGTACTCTCAAGAGTCTTCTCTAACACGACAGTGCAAAAGCATAGATGCAAAAATTCTTAACAAAATTCTAGCAATCAGAATCCAACAACACATTAAAAAGATCATACACCATGACCAAGTGGGCTTTATCCCAGGGATGCAAGGATTCTTCAATATCCACAAATCAATGTAATTCACTACATTAACAAATTGAAAAATAAAAATCATATGCTTATCTCAATAGATGCAGAGAAGGCCTTTGACAAAATTCAACATCCATTTATGATAAAAACTCTCCAGAAAGCAGGAATAGAAGGAACGTACCTTAACATAATAAAAGCTATATATGACAAGCCCGCAGCAAACATTATTCTCAATGGTGAAAAACTGAAAGCATTTCCCCTAAAGTCAGGAACAAGACAAGGTGCCCACTTTCACCACTACTATTCAATATAGTCCTGGAAGTTTTGGCCACAGCAATCAGAGCAGAAAAAGAAATAAAAGGAATCCAAATTGGAAAAGAAGAAGTAAAATTCTCACTGTTTGCAGATGACATGATCCTCTACATAGAAAATCCTAAAGACTCGACCAGAAAACTCCTAGAGCTAATCAATGAATATAGTAAAGTTGCAGGATATAAAATCAACACTCAGAAATCTCTTGCATTCCTATACACTAATAATGAGAAAGTAGAAAAAGAAGTTCAGGAAAAAATTCCATTCACCATTGCAACGAAAAGAATA
>SJYC01026290.1:0-30529 GCA_006408675.1 Madoqua kirkii
CAACTCCTCAAAGTATTACTCCATCAAAAATAAAGAGAGTGATCATTGAGATATGATTATATTTATACCATACAACATGTACCTATGTGCATACACACACACACACTCTCACACACTTTAGCAAAGAGTCAGTAGTTCAGCAGGGTCTGTAACCTCAGTTAATAAATCCCTCATATCTATACAGTGTTCTTTAATTCAGATAGCCCCTTTCCATTGTTTTCCTAATAATTCGCATATCTGGTGTGTGAGAGAGACAGGCAGATGTCCTGTTTTGCAGTTAAGGAGACTGGACAAATCTTCTGGCCTCTCTGAGAGTCAGTGTGCAGGGGTCTTGAATGACTGAATTGGCTCTTACATGAAGTTTGCTGTCTGTCTGTGGAGCTGAAGATGGAACTGCAGCTTCAGAGGCCACGTCTAAAGCTGTTTACAACTGCAGGGTCAGCAGCTTCTCAGTCTGTTACTCACCATATTTTACTGGTCTTGTTTTGTTTTTAAATTTTATTCAAGTACAGTTGATTTACAATATTGTGCTTAATTTCTGCTATACAGCAGAGAGACTCAGTTATGTGTATATATGTGTGTGTGCTTTTTTATATTCTGCATGTACTAATCCCAAACTCCCAGTCCATCCTTCTCCCACCTTTCCTCCCCTCTGTTCTCTTTGTGAGTCTGTTTCTGTTTCATAGGTAAGTTCCATTTGTATCATATTCCACATGTAAGTGATACCATATGGTATTTGTCTTTATTCTGCCTTACTTTGCTTCGTATGATAGTCTCTAGGTCCATCCAAGTTGCTGCAAATGAAATTACTTCATTCTTTTTCAAAGCTGACTAGTATTCCATTGTAGTGTGCCACATCCATATCCATTCATCTGTCAATGGATGTTTAGGTCATTTCCAGGTCTTGGCTATTGTGAATAGTGCTGCTGTGAACATAAGGGTGCATATACCTTTTTAAATTATAGTTTTTCTGGAATATATGCCCAGGAGTGGGATTGCTGGATCATATGGCAACTCTCTTTTAGTTTTTTGATGAACTCCATATTGTTTGGAGGTTCCATACGGATGAATCTCTATAGTGGCTGCACCAATTTACATTCCCACCAACAGTGTAGGAGCCTTCTCTTTTCTCCACACCCTCTCCAACATTTATTATCTGTAGACTTTTTAATGATGGCCATTCTGACTTGTGTGAGGTGGTACCTCATTGTCGTTTTGATTTGCTCTTCTCTAATAATTATCAATGATGAGCATCATTTCATGTGCCTGCTGTCCTTCTGTGTGTCTTCTTTGGGCTGCCCAGGTGGCTCAGTGGCCTTTGGAGAAATGTCTGTTTAGGTCCTCTGCCCATTTTTGATTGAGTTGTTTGTTTTTCTGTTACTGAGCTGTATGAATTGCTAGTGTATTTTGGAGATTAAACCTTTGTTGCATCATTTGCAAATATTTCCTCCTAGTCTGTAGATTGTCTTTTTTATTTAATGGTTGCTGTGTAAGGCTTATAGGCTTGATTAGTTCCCATCTGTTTATTTGTGCTTTTATTTCGATTATCTTGAGAGAACTAATAAGACAGTGGTACAATTTATGTTTTGTCTGTGTTCTCAAAGAATGTTTTGCCTGTGTTCTCTCCTAGGAGTTTTATGGTGTCTTATAGTAAGTCTTTGAGCCATTTTAATTTAATTTTGTGCATGGTATGACAGTGTGTTCTAGCTTCACTGATTTACATGCTTCTGTCCACCATTCCCAACACCACTTTTTGAAGAGACTGTCTTTTCCTTATGGTATATTCTTGCTTCCTTTGCCAAAGATTAATTTGTCTATAGGTGTGTGGGTTTCTTTTGGGATCTCCTCCATGGACGGAGGAACCTGGGAGGCTGCAGTCCATGGGGTCAGTAAGAGTCAGATATGACTGAGCATCTTCACTTTCACTTTTCATTTTCATGCATTGGAAAAGGAAATGGCAACCTACCCAGTGTTCTTGCCTGGAGAAACCCAGGGATGGGGGAGCCTGGTAGGCTGCAGTCCATGGGGTCACACAGAGTCGGACACGACTGAAGCGACTTAGCAGCAGCAGCAGCACTACTCTATTCCATTGATCTGTATGTCTGTTTTTGTGCCAGTAGCATGCTATTTTGATTACTGTAGCCTCATAGTGCTGTCTGAAATATGAGAGGGTTATGCCTACTGCTTTGTTCTTTTTCCTCAGAATGGATTTAATAAAATCTTCTTTTTAAATATTTCTTTATCTTGATTGAAATCTACTCCTGTATGTCAGTAATATGAATATACTGATATATACCCAAATGTTATTTAGTATAATATTTGAAAGAATCCTTTCGGTTGGAAGTGACAGAAACTGAATGTAATACTTCTGAAAGACAAGAGCTTTCAATTTCCATGTAACTAGAAAGTCTAAGGTGGTTACTGTTTCCTTTAGCCTTGGCTAGATCCAGGGGATTGCAATACTTCTCGTTTTCCCTTCCTTTCCTCCTTCTTGTCATCTCGTCTTACTTTTCTCCTCCCATCACTTATTCTTTGATCTCTATTTTATTCTGCATTGGATTTATTTACAGGTTTTTTTTTTTTTTTAGTTGTAAAGATAGTTTTGGAATCTTGAAATCTGCATGGCTTTTAGCATTTACAATCTCAGCAATAATTGTAGCCATCTCCTAGCATCCATATCACTGTCCTCCAAATCACTGATTGTTCCTACTTGGGTCACATGCCCTCTTGTGAGCACATGAGTGTGAATAGGGTACTCAGTTGGACAGCTGGGATCAGGAGCCCAGTGCTCTGGTAGGTGAAGTGCCTCTCCCGCCAGTTTCCCACTTCTTCCAAGACTGTATGTGAAGGGAATGCTGTCCCTTGAAGAGAAGTAGGTGCTGTGATCAAGAGATAGGCGAGACACAAAGAATTCTGCGCGGGAGAAGCCCAGAGATACCACACTGTACTCAGGAATTTCATAGATAAGACAGCACTCAAGATGGTAAGACATGGAGGGCTTCCCCTTCTGCCTCTCCTATTCTGTACTTTGTAAGTTGGAGAAGTCACCTTTGTCAGACTCGATTTTCTCAACTGCAAAATGAGGATACAGCTCCTCACCCAGCTATTGAATGTGGCTACTGGGAGGGCCTAAGGGAACCCCCGGTGTTCTGTACACAAATGGTGTCCCCGCAGGGGTGGAGAGCCTCCAGCACCGATCTTACCCCTGTCTGCGGCTTCTTGGGGATGACGTGGATGTTCGGGAACTGTCTGCAGTTCCTGGCATTTCAACAGAGACCCCGTGGAGAGGCAGCGCTTGCTCAAAGGAACCCCTTCTATTGTGGATTTAGAAGCACTCCGAGGTGGTGGTGGGGAACACTTGGTGTCAAGAAAGGCTTCAGGTGCCCCTCCTGTGACACTGCCGGGCTGTTTCTCTGTTCTGCCTGGGAAAGCAGCCCAGTGTGGTGATAAGAGAATGGGGATCTGGAGTCAGAATCAGGTTGTGTGCTGGCTGGTCCCTTCCAGCTAGATGACCTTGGGTTGGTTACTTAAGTGGAGCATCGTTTTCCTATCTGTGCTGATCTGTCTTTTTCCCCAAGTAGATGTCAAGAGCAAAAGAAGCTGTGATGAAAGGGCTGAGGATGAAGACAGCTGGGTCTGAGCTCTCGTTGGTTTCTTTATGCAGAGTACACTCAGTGTCACCCAGGCTCCCACGGCACAGTTCTTTCTGTCATTTTCCTGCCCCTCTCCTCACTTTGGCAGGCTTTTGCTGCTAATGGCCTGCTTCTGTGATCTTCAGAGGATTGCCAAGTGCCGGAAAGGTACAAACCTCTGGAGGCCCTTAACCAATGACTAGTATGTCACTCCGGCTCCCTTGCTGTGGAGGGTGTGACTCTGAGACAAAGTCAACTCTGCATCGTTTCCCTGTTGCATCAGAATTTTGCCTGAAATCCCACCCTCTCTTTCCTCTGGCCTAACCTCCCCACCTCTACCACTCCTAGCTCAGTTCCTGGGTTATCCTGGGCACCCCTCTTTCACCAGTGACATGCACATAATTCTCATCTCGGGAGGAGGAAGCTTCATCTGGGCCAATTTAGGGAACGTGATTCACTCACAAGGAAGCTCATTTTCCTCATCTGGAAAAGGAAGGTGGTATCAGCTACCACACATGGTTATAGAGTCATAGTTATTCAGTAAATGGTAGCAATTACTACTAAGGGCATTGTGATGCCTTCTGCTGGTAGCAGATACAGGGGTGACTTTTTTATTCTGTGTCATAGAGAATAACCCAGATTGACTGATTCAAACTGATGTTGGGATCCAGCTCTCTAATGCAACTGAATTACTCCTTTAAAATTCTTCTTGTCTGTTAAGTGACCCCACTGCCTGCCCTTACCTGGGGTTCTCTCTGGCTACTCCTGTGCTTGAGGAAGGACTCTTTTAAGCCATTTGCAGAAATAGCCTTTGCTTCAGTGAGCAGGGATCTCCCTTCCCTTGTTCCCAGATAAAATGTCTGCTGCAGCTTCCCCACTGAGCCCTGACCAGGCACGCATGTCGCTATTGATGAACTATGGCAGGTTGGTGGGCATGGCTGGGTGGCAAAGACTCCCACATGTACAGAGCACTCAGACCCTTTGTCTCCAACTTGCTGCTGGCTTGTGAGGAGCTTGTAACAAGAATGTGAGTGCCTGGTTGAACACAGAGGGAGTTGCAGGCTGAAGGGCTGGAGGAAGCTTTGTCTGATCAAATGCTGTGCGTGGCTGCCCTGTTGGAGGCGGGAAGTTTGGAGACTTTGCCCTGTTCACTCAGCTCTGCACCTTGGCTGCCAAACAGCCGTGCTTGCTCGGGGCTATGACAAGCCCTTTCTGTAGCTCTGTGTGGGAAGTGACAGCTGCCGAAAAATATCAGGTGAAAAGAAAAAGAGACGAGGGTTTCTCTCAAGAAAATGAGCAGGATTTGAAAGCTGTGCACTCAGTGTGATTAAAAAAGAAAGACAACAAAAGAACAGGAGCATTACAGCAGAAAGGCGTCTAAGCCAGGGGTCTCCAACCTCTGGGATCTGATGCCTGCCGATCTGAGGCGGAGCTGATGGAATAATAATACAAATGAGGTGCGCAATAAATGTAATGCGCTTGAATCATCCGGAAACCATCACCCACCCCACCCCAATCCGTGGAAAAACTGTCTTCCACGAAAACAGTCCCTGGTGCCAAAAAAGTAGGGGACCACTGGTCTAAGAGATCATGTACTCTGATTCAGCACCTTTGCAGGCAAAGAAACTGGTGCCCATAGTGATGCCAAAATCTTGGCTGTCTGTGCACTGATGCCAAACAGGAGTATGGAGACAGAGTTACAGGGAAGAAGGAAAGAGTGGCTTTATTATTTTGACTGGTAAAGGGGGAACACGGTAGTCTAGTGCCTCAAGAACTGTGCCCTCTTCCCTGGGGCATGCCTGTGTGCTAAGTCACTTAAGCCTATGGGCTATAGCCCACCAGTCTCCTCTGCCCATGGGCTTTTCCAGGCAAGGATACTGGAGTGGGTTTCCTGCTGCAGGGTATCTTCCGAACTCAAGGATTGAAACTGTACCTCTTATATCTCCTACACTGGCAGGTTCTTTACACTAGTGCCACGTGGGAAGCCCCTGGGGAATAGGGAGAGGTCATATAGTCATGCCATGGGTATGTGATAAGGATCAAGGCAGTAACAGTCTAGCATTCTTTCTTCTTCAAGGTTCTAAGAGGGTGGGGTGGCTGATGAGGTTGGGATTGTGCAGGGTCTCAGGTGGTCTCCTGATCTTGATGAACTTCTCCAGTCTCTTTAATCTTGCCTCAGGTGGTTTCACCAGAAGTTGGACAGGACTGAGCAACTGAACTGAAAAGGTGGTTTCCTGGCTTTGTTGTCAGTCGCTCAATGGTCTGGCTATTTGTGACCCCATGGACTGCAGCACACCAGGCTTCCCTGTCCTTCACAATCTCCTGGAGCCTGCTCAAACTCATGTCCATTGAGTCAGTGATGCCATCCAACCATCTCATCATTTGTCACCCCCTTCTCCTCCTGCTCTCAATCTTTCCCAGCATCAAGGTCTTTTCCAATAGGTTGCCTCTGCATCAGGTGGCCAAAAAACTGGAGCTTCACCTTCAGCATCAGTCCTTCCAATGACTATTCAGGGTTGATTTCCTTTAGGATGGACTGGTCTGATCTCCTTGCAGTCTAAGGAACTCTCAAGAGTCTTCTCCAGCACTGCAGTTCAAAAACATCAATTCCTCCTGACTGCTCCTCCCCTAATTAGCAAACTTGAATCTGCCCTTTGGAACTCAGAGAAGATCGTGGAGGCTGGACTCTTGCCTTCAAGAAAGGGGGATGAAAGGGGCGTCTGTAGCTGGGAGCCTCACAGGGCCTGCTCGGCATCAGTAGAGGACAATGCTTTGCCCCAGAGTGACATGGTTAGTTAGTATCTGAGAAGGGCTTACAACCCAAATTTAGACAAAGGGGCAAATAATTTTTCTATGACACCCTTCCACTTTCATTTTACTTCTCCTCCTGCTATGCAGTAATACCTTACTATCTGGCATGAATGATTTGAGCCCTCACTCTGGGCAAGCCTCATGTCAATGATCCTTTCCAGTGCTTACAGCAATCTTAGGAGCAGACCTTGTTCCCCTTGATGATGTCGTGAGAGGTGACACGACTTCCTCACAGTCACACAGCTAGTAAGTGCTCCAACCTCTCCTCTGTCTCTCTGGTTAGAGAATCGCCCACACATTCCAAGATATGGTGCTACCTCTGAGGACTGGCTTCTGGGGTCTATGGAGATGATGAAAAAAAACTCAGAGAAAGGAGAATAACTAGGTAAGGCAAGATAGGAGAAGGCTAGAATAAAGTAGTTGACAAACTGTTGGCTGCAGGTGGCCTTTGGATTGCCTGTCAGCCAGAACAAAGATGTCAATCGATTTCTTTGGGATGATGGTATGGCTATATAATCTATGGGCTTCAGGTTTAAAGAAATTTATTATAACTTAAAAAATTGTGCATAAACAAAGAAGCTTAGCATCATTAACCATCAGGGAAGTACAAATCAAAAACACAGGTATCACCAAACCTGTCAGAATGTGTTATCATCAGAAAGACCACGATAACAAATGTTGGCAAGGATGTGGAGAAAAGGACACATCCAGATATTTAAGTGGTGGGAATGTACATTGGTACAGCCACTGTGAAGAGTATAGAGGTTTCTCAGAAAAACTAAAAATAAGTGCCATGTAAGTTTCTGCTGGAGGAAGGACAGGCAGTTGACAAATGGGAAAACAAATAATACATCACTTTGTATTCTTACAGATCATGAGGTCAGGAGAGTTTTGAGCTTTGGAATGCAAAAACAAAACTAACTGAAAAAAGCTTGTTGTGCCATCCAAAGGAGAGTTGGCAAATCCTACATTCAGAATGCAGTTTTATTTCTGGAATGGATTACATATGACAGTAGATAAAATGCTGTTCTCCATGTGACCACTATTAAAAACCCAATAAACATAAATAGTGCCTGTATTGCATGCAGTCACTGATGAGTGATAAAACAGGCAATGTATAGAATGAAATTTTCAATTATTGGAAAACATGATATACCAGATTGCCCTGAGGATGAGGAAGAAAATAAATACCAGTAGTCAGAATAAAGATGAAAGTGGCTTCAACACGTTTTTTTTATGGTTATGATTTTTATTTACATGAGATTATATTTTAGAACTAAAACCTTGAAAAGAAGAAAAACACCCAAAATGCTCTGCATGTGATCATATCCCTTTTTAACATTTTGGCTTGTATGTTTACATTTTTTTTTTTTTTTTGTAGGCTGTCCCCTTGTTTAATTGTATAATTGCCATCTTGTATAATTGCCATATTTCATTCACGGGCTTTTCCAATGAAAATATCTTAAACATTTTCTATTTTAGAGAATAGAAATTCTAAGATAGAATATATTCCTTCTTAGAAAATGCTTAAGATAGCTTCCAAAAAGGAGTTATTAATGATTGCCTATAGTTATTGAATGGATAGATCATAATTTGTAAGCTTTTTTATGGGACTTATTTCACATGATATACTATGCATATAAATTAAATAAGCAGGGTGACAATATACAGCCTTGATGTACTGCTTTCCTGGTTTAGAACCAGCTTTTGTTCCACATGAGTTCTAACTGTTGCTTCTTGAACTACATACAGATTTCTCAGGAGGCAGATAAGGGCAGATCTAGTATTCCTATCTCTTGAAGAATTTCCCACAGTTTGTTGTGATCTACACTGTCAAAGGCTTTGGCATAGTCAATAAAGCAGAAGTAGATGTTTTTCTGGAACTCTCTTACTTTTTCAGAGGTACAATGGATGTTGGCAATTTGAATGAGAAGGGAATAATTGTCTCTCTTCACAACTATTAATGCTGTTTCCCCAAATCCGAGTGATGAAGTTCCCTAGAGTCTCAGGGATGTCACTCATTAGAGATTTCACCTGCTAAGGCAGAAGGATTAATTCTTACCATCAGAGGTATATTGTCACAGTATAATGTGGAGAACCAATTTTGGATGTAGTCAGGCCATGACTGAATCCCTCTCAACCTCTGCACCCAAGGGGCTTAGTAAAATTTCTTAACCTCTCAAGAGTCTCAGGTTTTCTGTTGAGTTGAAGCAGGAATAATATCTGGTAGAGTTGAATTGGTAATTACATGATGTAATAATGCATGTAAATGCATGTAAAGTGGAACTCAATCCATGATGTTGCAACTAGAACTTTATAATGATGTTGGAATGCACAGCCTTCATGTTCCTAGTTGCTGTGCTACTTCCAGGAAGCTCATGCCTTTCCTTCTCATACCATTTGGAAGATTTCCTATTACAAGCTTTGGTTCTCGTTAGCCCTCCCTCTGTCTTCCTGGAAACTAATGTTTTCTCCTTACACACACTCATCATTTCCTTCCCTCCTCTCATGTGGGGAGAGTCTTTACAATAGCAATGGCCTGGAAACCATGATGTGCAAGAGGTAGTTAAAGGAGAAACATCTCATGAGAGATTCACAGAAGGACAAGAAGTAAGAAGATCTCTAGAAAACAAAACAAAAGAAACCCAACAGCGCAGAGCTTTAAGGAGGCTGTAATGAGGACCAGAATGTAGTCTGATGTCTAGAATGAGGGCTGAAAGAAAACTCTTCACTCAGATCCATAGATTCTTTCTTGTCTGTGCCTTCTGAGACTAGTCACTTGTTTATGTGCCAGCTGGCTGGGGCCCCAGGAGTCTTACCTACAGCAGAAAATGCATCCAAAAAGCCCCCTGAGATGAGACTGCAGTGAGCACAGTGAGCTCAGACTTTATAGATTGAGCCAAGGGACATTGGTACCCAGTGGTAGTTAAGATCTGGGTATTTGTAAGACTTGTAGGATGGCAGGGGCAATGCCAAGGAGAAAGCCTTCTCTCTGTAGTGGAAAGCAAATTAGTGCAAAAAGTTCATGGGAGCCTAGGATTTTAGAGGTACCAGAGCTTATGGAGATCTATTCAGTAAGGTGTACTGTAAAAAAAAGTAGGTTACTTTTCAGCTTGTTCAGAAAAGACTGTACATTTAAACCCATTTACCTCTGCAGAAAATCACGTACACCAATAATTCTAAACCAATGCCTCAGGTGAAGCATCTACCATCCATATAGGCATATGAAGTTGAATTTGGGCACACATTCTGCCTTTTAGGTCAGGGTCTCTACAAGTCCCTTCCCACTTTGCATTATTCATTTATGGCCCCTGGAAGCATTTAATCAATTTGCAAAGCTTGACCTAGTCAAATCACATGGTATGCCTTTGCTTCAGCAAGCTGCAAATAAAGCTATTTTCCTACACACTTTTACTCTTCAAGGCTCCCTCAGATATTTGTTTCAACCTGATTTCACCCAGACAAACTCTTGGAGGGTGAGAACTTTGCCCCTACAAATTACGATTAACCTTAAGTAGATACAGCCTCTCTCTGGGGAGTATTCACATAGAGAAGTGACAGTGTTTCTTTCTGTCAGGCAAAAATACATCTGAATACCAGATATTTTTCTATGAAAACATATTGGCACAAGAAGCTCTTCAGTTTGAACAAGAATCTTGCCTTACACTTTTTATGCTGTTTTCTTTCTGTCTCCCTTTCTCATAAATGCCATGGTAACGTGGGATTGACTATTTCTTCACATTAAGTTATGAAATGGTTTTCTTGACCTATTGCTTTTTATAGGAGGCAGCGTTTATGACCCAATTTTGATTTACACAGAGTCATGGGAAAATGGAGCTGAATGTCAGTGTTTGTATTTGTTAAGCAGCGAACCATGCCACAAATGCTGTTTGCAGCAAGGGGTGAGGGCTAAGAAAGCCTTAGTAGAGGCATCCCCATGCCTTCCTGCTGTGAAGGAGGATGAAAAAGGAACGAGTCTTGTTTCTCCAGGGATTAGCCTTCAAGTAATGCAGGAGCTCTATCCTGGGGCAGGGTGGTGCTGACTCACACACTGTTTCTTTCTTTTTTTTTATGGTTATGATTTTTATTTACATTAGATTATATTTTAGAACTAAAACCTTGAAAAGAAGAAAAACACCCAAAATTCTCTGCATGTGATCATATCCCTTTAGCATTTTGGCTTGTATGTTTACATTTTTTTTTTTGTAGGCTGTCCCCTTGTATAATTGTCTAATTGCCATCTTGTATAATTGCCTTGTATAATTGCCATCTTTCATTCACTGGCTTTTCCAATGAAAATATCTTAAACATTTTCTATTTTAGAAAATAGAAATTCTAAGATAGAATATATTCTGTCTTAGAAAATGCTTAAGATAGCTTCCAAACAGGAGTTATTAATGATTGCCTATAGTTATTGAATGGATAGATCATAATTTGTAAGCTTTTTTCTGTTGAACATTTAGTTTGTGAATGGTATTAAATTTTATTAACACTTCAGCATCTCTTACACTGGCATATCTCTTTTAATCAGGTATTAATCACATTAATGAATTTCCTGATTTTTAAATCATCGAATTCCTGATATAGACTCTACTTGGTTGTGATCCCTTTGCCACAATTTTATTTGGCATTTTTATATCCACATTCGTAAAAATGGTTGACTTTAGCTGGCATACTATATAAGCCAGCCTATCTTGTAAGACAAATCTGGTTTTGGATCATCCACTTCCTAATTTTCTGAACTTGAACAAATAACTTAGCCTTTTATTTTGTTTGTTCTTCTATTTTCTGTTTATTTGGTTGTGTGTTTTGAAAACACCACTCAAGGGATATGATGCTTAGCTGTATTAAATGCTCAGTTCTGAAAGATCACCTGAATGTTATATTTGCATGGATCATAGTTATTGTGAAGTTAGGTAGACCCACACTGCATTTAAGTTTGTGTCAACATTTTTCTTGATTACCCTGTTTTATTTTTTGATTTTCTTAAAAAAATTTTTTTCATTACCCTGTGTTTTAGACAACTAATTTTTCATAATTGGCACAACAAGACTCCTGTGGGTTATAGCAACCATGTGAGAAGGTATAGGCAAATTATTACCAGCATGGGACAATCTGGTGGATCCTAAAGTCTGATCTTCTGACTATCTGCCACTATCTAGGGAGGATTAGTAGGTCTGTCCACCCAGACAAACCCACACTCATTGGTGATTCTCACCTATAGCCTCAGATTAGGGAAACTTGGTTGTAGGACAGAGAGATTTATAGACGTTTAGGTCACACTGGTTACAAAATCTGTTATTTGTGGATCTTGGGAAAATTTTATAACCTTCCTTGACCTCAGTTTTATCACTTGTAATAAAGGTTTAATACCTCTATTACAGGGTTACAAAGTATCTTTCAAGCAGTGCTGAATAAGTGGCAGCCCTTCCTTATTTTTATGAATATTCCCTTGACAATGAGCTACTTTCCCCTATATATCAATATTTCTGTGGTTCAGATGTGCCTCAAAATTAATATATTCTGTCAGTGGCCAAACAGAAGAGTTAGTTATTGAATTGTTATGTTGACTGAGATATATGAACTTGTCTACACATGGAGGCTATTTAATCACTTGATAATTCAGTTGAAAGTTTCATATCAATATCATTACAGGGAGTTTGCATTTTCAGCTTAAATTTGGATCCTAAATATGGTATTATAATGCAGCATTAAAATAAAATACATAATTTGTCTCTGGAAGAATAATTTACACATGTCAGGGAATGCATTGAAAGCAAAAAGAAACTCCAAAATTTCTCAGCATAGCTCATAAGAATCTTAGAGAAGCTGGGGTGACCAATTTATGTATTTGAAGGAGTGTGGTTTTGGTGGCAAGCAGCTCTTAAGAACTTTTGGTTGACTTTCAAGAGAAGCTGACTAACTTTCAGGATCCCTCCTTTATTTTCAGAAAAGAACAAAGCTATGAGGGCTATGCAAATGAAACATCAACATTCTTCTTTATATGCCTACAGATAACACTATTAGTCCCTGAGATTTGAAAAGACCACTGTCATGGGTGTAGTATATGCAAAGTATGTACAAAACTTAGCTTCCAAACTTGATTAGGCCACAGAAGAAAAAATTTGGATGAATATCAACTATTGTTAAGTCTAAATAGGTGAATATTTGTGTGATTCTTCTCTCAACTCAAATCTAATAAAATGGTGTAGTGACAATGGAGCATATTATATCCTAGCATGTTATGACAGTGTGTGATACTGTGATTTATAACAAGAAATATTTAGGCTTCCTCCTGTTTCTGGCACAGAGCTCCAAAAACCCTTGGGATTTCTTAAGTGTGCACAAATGATAAAGATGTTTTTGTTATGTTAATGAAGTGACTTTTTGGCTGCCTCCCAGTTATCTGAGGATGCGGGGGAAGGGCTTCTTGCCAGGAGAACCAACTACGTGATTAAATGGCCAATAATTTTTAAAAATATTTTTGTTGGAGTATAGTTGATTTACAATATTGTGTTAGTTTCAGGTGTACAGCAAAGTGAATCGATTATACATATACATATCCACCCTTTTTTAGATTCTTGTCCCATATAGACCATTATAGAGTATTGAGTAGAGTTCCCTGTGCTCTATAGTAGGTCCTTCCCAGTTATCTGTTTTATATGTAGCAGTGTGTGTATGTCAGGCCCAATTTCCCAATTTTCCTATCTCCCCACTTACCCTTGGTAAGCAGAAATTGTTTTCTACATCTGTAATTCTATTTCTATTTTGTAGATAGATTCATTTGCACCTTTTTAAGATTCTACATATAAGCAGTTGCTTAATTTGTTGCTGCAAATGGCATTATTTCATTTTATATGGCCAAGTAATATTCCACTGCATATAGGCACCACATCTTCTTTATCCATTTCTCTGTTGATAGACATTTAATAACCATGTCCTGGTAAGTGTTTCTGCAATAAACATTGGAGTGCATGTATTCTTTTGAATTATTATTTTCTCTGGATATATGCCTAGGAATGGAATTGCTTAATCATATGATAGTATTAAAAAGCAGAAACAGCACTTGGCTAAGAGAGGTCCATCTAGTCATCATGTATGGATGTGAGAGCTGGACTGTAATGAAGGCCAAGTGCCGAAGAATTGATGCTTTCGGAGTGTGGTGCTGGAGAAGATTCTTGAGAGTCCCTTGGACTGCAAGGAGGTCAAATCAGTCCATCCTAAAGGAAATCAGTCCTAAATATTCATTGGAAGGACTGCTGCTGACGCTCCAATACTTCGGCCACCTGATGCGAAGAGCTGACTCATTGGAAGAGACCCTGAGAAAGATTGAAGACAAAAGGAGAGAGAGGATGAGATGGTTAGATAGCATCACCAATTCAATGGACATTAAGCAAACTCTGGGAGATAGTGGAGGACAGAGGAGCCTGGTGTGCTACAGTCCATGGGGTCACAAAGAGTTGGACATAGCAACTGAACAACAATTTCAATAGCAAATGATAATTCTATTTTTAGTCTTTTAAGGAACCTGCATACTGTTCTCCATAGTGGCTATACCAGTTAACAATCCAACCAACAGTTTAGTAGGATTCCCTTTTCCTCACACCCTTTCCAGAATTTATTATTTGTAGATTTTTTTGATGATGCAATGGTGAATGATTTAATCAATCAAGCTTATAAAATGAATCCTCCATAAAAATTCCAAAGGACAGGGTTTGGAGAACTTCTAGGTTAGAGAATGCATGGGAATTTGGGGAATGTGGCACTTAGAGAAGGCGTGAAAGCTCTGTACCTTTCTCCATACCTTATCCTATGCATCTCTTTCATTTGGCTGTTTTCTGAATTAAAACTTTTTGTAACTTGTTGATCTAGTAAACTAGTAGGCAAATGAATTTCTTGAGTTCTGTGAGCTGCTCTAGCAACTAAATTGAGATTGTGGGAATCTCTGATCTATAGCCAGTTGATCAAAAAACACAGGTATTTGCCTGGACTTGTTATTGATACCTGAAGTGTGTGTGTGTATGTGTGTTGGTTGGGGGTGAGTGGGAGGTAGTCTTGTGACACTTAGCCCTCAGCCTGTGTAATCTGAGGCTATTTCTGAATAGTTAGTGTCAGAATTGAGTTGAATTATGGGACACCCAGAGAACGCAATGGCACCCCACTCCGGTACTCTTGCCTGGAAAATCCCATGGATGGAGGAGCCTGGTGGGCTGCAGTCCATGGGGTTGCTAAGAGTCGGACACGACTGAGCGACTTCTCTTTCACTTTTCACTTTCATGCATTGGAGAAGGAAATGGCAGCCCACTCCAGTGTTCTTGCCTGGAGAATCCCGGGGACGGGGGAGCCTGGTGAGCTGCCGTCTATGGGGTCGCACAGAGTCGGACACGACTGAAGCGACTTAGCAATAGCAATAGCAATGGGACACCCAGCTAATGTGTTGAGCATTGCTTATTAGTATGGAAACGGTGCCCCCCGCCCCCCAACGCCCCCCAAAAGACACACTGGAATTGATCAGAACATCTATATACAGTGTAATTAGCTGATTACCTTTGCATTGGTACCGGGACTATGAGAGCAATTTGAATAGCAGTTTCCTGTTTTATGCTTCATTGTAAGTCTGGGTTATATTTACATAGGAAGATTTTCTTTTTTCCTGCTTTAAAGAGATAACAGAGGTAATGTTTTTCATGCTACCAGGTGCTACAAATTCAAGTGAGCTATTTGATCCTTTTAGGTTTTTGTAGAGTTGCAAAGATGTAAGTGATGTTAATGTAAAGTTTAAATAGTAATTGCACTGTTTAATGCCTTATCTCTTGTGAAATGCTAGTTATGTACACAAGCTGTAGTATAATCCTATTCAGAAACCATGGCACCCTAAAGAGCTCTGGCTGGCAGTTCCAACTTCAAAAATCCCCGAGGAGGGCTTTCTAGTTTAAGAGTCTTTAAGAAGCATCTGAAGAATCTGGCATAAGTAGTCACTCCTGGGAATTCCCTGGCTGTCTAGTGGTTAATACTTGATGTTTTCACTGCCCAACCCAGGTTCAGTCCCTGGTTGGGAAACTAAGATCCCTCAAGCTGCAAAAGAAAAGAAAAGAAAAAAATATTCCATAGTGCTATGGTCATGGAAACCTGAGACATTAAGAGTTAAGAGTTGAGTTTATTTTGAGAAGGACTGGTTAAAGATATTGGGTCCATTTCATTGAGGGATGTCTTCTCAATAACCTTTGTTTCAATCCATCTAGACTTTACATAAATAACATAAGTATTTGCTAACAAGAAATTAACATAAACTGAAATGAATTGTATTAAGTATGCTTATAGCTTAAATCAGCATAATTATATGTTCAGAGATCTCTATAAAACTGAAAAAGTATAAGAAAAATCTAAAATGTTTTTTCTCCCTCTTCACACTGGCATTAGGATAGCCCTTACGACTGGGCTAGAGTTTTTGTTCCCCTGGTATGCCACTTCAGAGTTAGAGTTAGCTGGGCTTCCCAGGTGGTGCAGTGGTAAAGAATCTGCCTGCCAATGCAGGAGACCCAAGAGATGTGGGTTCGATCCTTGGGTTGGGAAGATCCCCTGCAGTAGGAAATGGCAACCTGCTCCAGTGTTCTTGCCTGGGAAATTCCATGGACAGAGGAGCCTGTCATACTATAGTCCATGATGTTACAAAAGAGTCAGACACAACTTAGCACCTAATCAACAACAACAACAACCGACAGTAGAGGATGTTTTGTCTCATTGAAAATCATGGAGTATGGGGCAAAGAAAATCAGAGTTGTAGTCAGACAGACCTACATTTTAATCACCTTTCTGTCATATATTACCTGTGGGATGCTGGAAACATTACTTGACTTTTGAGAGGATTATTTCCTTATCTGTGAAATGAGATTAACAACACCTTTGTGGATTTCCTGTGCTTTTTTAAAAGGAGATTTGTTTGTTTAGCTTTGGTTACAGAGTCTTTGTTGATGCATGTGGATTTCTCCAGTTGTGGCGACTGGGGGCCACTGTCTAGCTGGGATGTGTGGGCTCCGCACTGCAGTGGCCTTTCTTGTTGCAGAGCTTGGGCTCTGGGGCGAGTGGGCTCAGTGGCTGCAGCTCCCGGCCCTGGAGCAGGCTTAATTGTGGTGCACAGGCTTAGTTGGCCCGAGGCATGTGGGATATTTCCAGATCTGGGGTTGAACACGTGTCTCCTGCATTGGCAGGCAGATTCTTTACCACTGAGCCACCAGGGATGCCCTCCTGTGACTATTAAAGCAACTTTCTTAAAAACGCATTGCCTGGCACACAGTGGGCCCCAAATAAAGGCTAACTTTCCTTCCATTGAATCATTCCCTTCTTCTCAGCCTATAATACATCAAAGTTCATTCTCCAGTGCCAGAGTTCTCAGAGTGTGGTCCCAGAACACTCATCATCATGACAGACCACAGCATCAGCATCACCTAGGGGCTTGTTAGAAATGCAGATTATTGGGCCCTATCACCAACACCCGTATCAGCAATTCTGGGATGGAACCGCGTGATCAGTGTATTTCTCCAGGTGATTCTGGTACATGACACTGCCCTACCATATGGGCTGCCTGTCTAGAGTCCAACAATTTTATTTCTATTGTTTGTGTCATCTCTGGAAAAAATGTGAAGGTTACAAGAATTCAGTTCTCCAGTGTAATGCCCAGGTGTTCCTTCTCCTCTTGCTTTTGTCCTGGAGAGGGATGGGATTAAGTGGGCAAGGGACAATAATGGTGGCTAATTCCAAGATGGAAAAGCAGCACCAAATGAAAATACTCTTTGTCCTATTCTTTCTGCAGGGCTTGGACCACCCTGCGTTTCTTGGCATTGTCAGATTTAAAAATTTCTGCCAATCTAATGGATATAAGATTGCATGTAATTCTAGGTTTAATTTTCCTGATTCTAGAGTTTATTGTCTGTTCAGTTATCAATTGCCTGATTGCTTACACTCTTGTAAAACACTGGTTTTGTCTGTTAGTCATTTTCCTGTAAGTCTGCTTAGCTTTTTCATTGTTCAACCTTATTTAGATATAAGTGATACATAACACTGTAAGTTTAAGGAGTACAGTGTATTAATATGTATTTCAAAGTGATTACCACTTAGTTAACACCTCTAACACATTGCACAAGTTTTTGTGGTGAGATCTACTGAGAAAGTTTCAAGTATAAATATATACATATGATACTGTGACTGTAATTACCATGCCATACTTCAGATTCCCAGAACATTTTCATCTTATAGCTGAAAGTTTGTGCCGTTTGATCATTATCTTCTTATTCCCCGCCCCCCCTTCCCCATCTTGTGGTATCTACCACTCCACCCTGTTTCTAGGGTTCCACATGCAAGTGCTAACATACACTATTAGTCTTTTTCTGTCTTATTCCATAACATATTGCTAGCAAGGTCCATAGATTATCATAAATGGCAAGGATTCCTTCTTTCTCATGGCTGAATAATACTCCATTGTCTATACGTACCACATACATACTAAATTTCATTGAACTGCCTGTCTGTGTTTTCTTGCAACTCATTGAGTTTCCTTAAAACAGCTACTTTGAATTCTTTTTTGATAAGTTTCTGGTCTCTTTGTCTTTGGATTCCATTACTGAATGACTATTGTGGTCCTTTGTTGTCACATTACCTTGACGTTTCATAGTCCTTTGACTTTTGCATCACTGTCTTCAGAGTTGAAGTGGCAGTTACCTTTTCCAGTTTTTTTTTTTTTTTGACTGACTTAGGGGTAGGAAATATCTTCCATCTGCCTTGCTAGAGATTCTGGGGGTTTCTTAGACTTGCTGTGGCTACATCTGCTCCAGGCTTGAATGTTTTAAACTTTCAGCAGAATGTTTTAGGCTTACATACCTTCTCTCCACCCTGCAACAGGCCAGCACTGATAGCCTCTTTTGTTTTCCAGAGGTGGCACGACAGCTCAGCTCCGCAGTGTCAAGTCTGTCCACAGACGAGGGTCTGCTTTCTGCAAGTGATCTCTGCTGGTCATTCCTAGAACTCTCCCTTGCTGGGACCTTCAGGAGGTCACACAGGTACTCGCTGCAGAGTTGGGGTGTGTGTGATTGAGGCATGAGGGGGACTGGGAATGTGGGTGGATCAGCTGGGGGATCGCAGGGGGCTCTCATGGCGTTTTGGGGGCAGGCTTCTGGATGGAGTCCTCCATACACTTAGTAAGCTTAGTGTCTTTTTAATGCCTTATGAGAGTCCTGAGTACTTTCCCAGGCTTCCCCCTGCAACCTTCATCCCAAGTCCTGGCGCTCCTGACTTAATGCAGTCACTTCAGTATCAGCTTGTATTTCACTTGGGGATTCAACCAACCTTGGATCGAATTTGAATCTACTCTTGGTGGAACCACGGATGCAGAACCCTCTTGTGTGGTTGGCCAAGTGTAACTGCCATTTCATGTAAGAGACTTGAGCTTCCCTGGATTCTGGTGTCCACAGTGGGTTGAGAGTCCACTCAAGGGCTCTCTTTCCCACCTGGGGAGAAATCAGAGGCCAAGGAAGATGTCTTAGTCCTGAGTTCTGCTGACTTCAGGGAGAGATGGAGTAGGCAAGTCAGACTTTTCTCTTACTGTTGCTAAATTTAGCAGGTTCATGTGCTGAGGTACAATGAAGCCAAACAAACCGAAATTTCAGAGCTTGGAGCAGAGAAAGTTTCCTTTGCAGAGCCATTGGAGGAGAACAAGAGACCAGAGCTCCCAAACACCCCAAATGACTCAAAAAGTTTCAGCAAAGCATTTTCAAAGGCAAGGAGAGGGCAGGGTGAGGTTTTTTGTTGCAAACTTACTGGTGTCAGAATCCTTTGTTCTTGCAGCAGTCCAGGTAGGTTAGCTCAGGATGTTCCCATAAACCTCCAGTAAGACAAATGTTACTCCGTTTTGCAACTTTTAATCTCCATATGAATGGAAGAATGTTACATTCTTAAGGGTCAGAGCCTTGGGAACTGAGCTATCTTGTATATTTCAGGCTACAGGCAACTTTCTTAACTGGAAGCAAAAGCAATAGAATGTAACGGTGAAAGTGAAAGAAACAATCTATTGTGGAGTTCCAAGTTTTCTTCTCCCTCTTACATTACCTACTCCACTGCTTCCTGGAGTGGGTTTTTCTGTTTTGCTGTTTCTTCTCTGGAAACCTGGACTTCTACAAAGGCTCTCTGCCCACGGTGGGTGATTGTCTCATGCAGGGCTCTCAGAGGGTCTGAACTTTAGTGGAGAGGAGCTCAGCTGGTTCCTTCCAGGGTCCACAGCTGGTGCTGAGGTCTTTCGGCCTATTACCGAATGCACAGGTGGGTGAGATTTCTCTGGGTTCGTGAGTGTAGGGTACTAAATGCCTCACCTCCCTTAAGGACACTTTTGTTTCTAGAAAGATGCTGGTCCTTGTTGTTGGGAGGGTGAGTGGACGGAAAGTGAGGGCCACCTTATGAAGCCATAATGCTGTTGTCACTTCCAGTTTAGCTTCTTTGAGTGACTCAGAGGAATTCTTTATGTTCAGTTCAGTTCAGTCGCTCAGTCATATCTGACTCTTTGCGACCCCATGAATCCCAGCACGCCAGGCCTCCCTGTCCATCACCATCTCCCAGAGTTTACTCAAACTCACGTCCATTCTTTATGTTAGATTTAACCAAATGGATTGCTAAAGTGTGACCATTTCTTCACCTCTAAAAATGACAGTATTGTATTGTTCAACCTAATATTCTGGATAATTTTTTAAAATAAATATTTTATGCCAGCTCATAGTTATTTTCAAATTTCCTTTATAGCTTCTTTTGAGTAAGTTGTATTAAATATGATGTAATCAAATTTATTAATACTGTTGTGTAAGATTTTATAGCTCATGGGTTTTGCTGTAAGAGAGTTTTGCCTACATTTTTCCTACTGATCAGTAATAATGCAATTCTTTTCATATAGTATACTAGGAGAATGTTTCTTAGCTTTTGTTCTTCCAGATATATTGGATTGGCCAAAATATTTGTTCCAGTTTTTCTGTCACGTCTTACAGAAAAACCTGAATGAACTTTTTGGTCAACCCAGTATTTTAAAATTAGCTTTTAAAGTAACATGAAAAACTTGTTGAGATTTGATTAAAATTTGGTAATTTTGGAGAAAACCAACTTTATAATATTGAGCCAAATTTTAAAAATCTAGCCAAATTTCTGTTCTTCTCAAATTAATAGAATAATCATGCTGCTAATCTGTCTGAAGTTTCTTTTGAGTTTTCTAAGTAGATACTCTCAAATCAACCTGTTGATCTAAAACATATAGACTGCCAGTTACTTCTTCAGCAACAATGACAACAACAAAAGGGTTCCTCTGCAATCAGCAGGAATTGTGACTTGGGGTCTGCAACCATGAAGAGCCATGTGTCTGTAGCCAAAAAGAAGAGTAGAATTCTTGAGAGGGAAAGGAAGTTGAGAGAATTACAGTGAACAAAGAGTCCAGGACTTTGAAACGGGCCTTTCTTCTTCCCTTTCTTCTGCTCTTATGGTAGGATATAAGTTCAGTTCAGTTCAGTCACTCAGTTGTGTCCGACTCTTTGCCACCCCATGAATCTCAGCATGCCAGGCCTCCCTGTCCATCACCAGCTCCCCCTTAATTTTTTATGCAGTGTGATAGTTTTGTTTCTTACATTTCATTGCAATGCTTATACATCTTTTTTCCGTCTTTCTTTCTGTTTCTTTCATCATTATTCTGGATAGTTCCATAATTGAAATAACAATGATTAACATTGATAACGGGCATCTTTGTTATCTCCTTGATTTTATTTTATTTCTTCACAATAATTGTGATTTTTTGATGGCATTGTTTCAGTTCCTGTTTTGTCATTTTGTATACAGCTTTTTAACAAAATTTTTATTGGAGTATAGTTGGCTTACAATGTTGTTTCTGTTGCACAATAATATGTTGTTTTGACTTATACATCTTTTTTCCGTCTTTCTTTCTGTTTCTTTCATCATTATTCTGGATAGTTCCATAATTGAAATAACAATGATTAACATTGATAACGGGCATCTTTGTTATCTCCTTGATTTTATTTTATTTCTTCACAATAATTGTGATTTTTTGATGGCATTGTTTCAGTTCCTGTTTTGTCATTTTGTATACAGCTTTTTAACAAAATTTTTATTGGAGTATAGTTGGCTTACAATGTTGTTTCTGTTGCACAATAATATGTTGTTTTGATTTTAGAGGTGGATGCATTTAACATTTTGCCTTTGAATATGTTTGCTGCAGTGCTACTTATTTTTGTTTGTTTTGGTAGATATCTTTTATCAGTTCCCATCTATTTGCCATGAAGTGATGGGACTGGATGGCATGATCTTCGTTTTCTGAATGTTGAGCTTTAAGCCAACTTTTTCCACTCTCCTCTTTCACTTTCACCAAGAGGCTCTTTAGTTCTTCACTTTCTGCCATAAGGGCGGTGTCATCTGCATATCTGAGGCTATTGATACATCTCCTGGCAATCTTAATTCCAGCTTGTGCTTCTTCCAGCCCAGTGTTTCTCATGATGTACTCTGCCTAGAAGTTAAATAAGCAGGGTGACAATATACAGCATTGACAGACTCCTTTTCCTATTTGGAACCAGTCTGTTGTTACATGTCCAGTCCTAACTGTTGCTTCCTGACCTGCATATAGGTTTCTCAAGAGGCAGGTCACGTGGTCTGGTATTCCCATCTCTTTCAGAATTTTCCACAGTTTGTTGTGATCCATACAGTCAAAGGCTTTGGCATAGTCAATAAAGCAGAAATAGATGTTTTTCTGGAACTCTCTTGCTCTTTTGATGATCCAGTGAATGTTGGCAATTTGATTTCTGGTTCCTCTGCCTTTTCTAAACCCAGCTTGAACATCTGGAAGTTCATGATTCACGTATTGCTGAAGCCTGGCTTGGAGAATTTTGAGCATTACTTTACTAGCCTGTGCAATGAGTGCAATTGTGCAGTAGTTTGAGCATTCTTTGGCATTGCCTTTCTTTGGAATTGGAATGAGAACTGACCTTTTCCAGTCCTGTGGCCACTGCCGAGTTTTCCAAATTTGCTGGCATATTGAGTGCAGCACTTTCACAGCATCATCTTTCAGGTTCCATCACTTCATGGCAAATAGATGGGAAACAGTGGATGACTTTATTTTTCTGGGCTCCAGAATCACTGCAGATGGTGATTGCAGCCATGAAATTGAAAGACGCTTACTCCTTGGAAGGAAAGTTATGACCAACCTAGAGAGCATATTGAAAAGCAAAGACATTACTTTGTCAACAAAGGTCCATCTAGTCAAGGCTATAGTTTTTCCAGTAGTCATGTATGGATGTGAGAGTTGGACTATAAAGAAAGCTAAGCGCTGAAGAATTGATGCTTTTGAACTGTGGTATTGGAAAAGACTCTTGAGAGTCCCTTGGACTGCAAGGAGATACAACCAGTCCATCCTAAAGGAGATCAATCCTGAATGTTCATTGGTAGGACTGATGTTAAAGCTGAAACTCCAATACTTTGGACACCTGATGTGAAGAGCTGACTCATTTGAAAAGCCCCTGATGCTGGGAAAGATTGAGGGCAGGAGAAGAAGGGGACAACAGAGGATGAGATGGTTGGATGGCATCACCAAACAAATTTGCTGGCATATTGAGTGCAGCACTTTCACAGCATCATCTTTCAGGTTCCATCACTTCATGGCAAATAGATGGGAAACAGTGGATGACTTTATTTTTCTGGGCTCCAGAATCACTGCAGATGGTGATTGCAGCCATGAAATTGAAAGACGCTTACTCCTTGGAAGGAAAGTTATGACCAACCTAGAGAGCATATTGAAAAGCAAAGACATTACTTTGTCAACAAAGGTCCATCTAGTCAAGGCTATAGTTTTTCCAGTAGTCATGTATGGATGTGAGAGTTGGACTATAAAGAAAGCTAAGCGCTGAAGAATTGATGCTTTTGAACTGTGGTATTGGAAAAGACTCTTGAGAGTCCCTTGGACTGCAAGGAGATACAACCAGTCCATCCTAAAGGAGATCAATCCTGAATGTTCATTGGTAGGACTGATGTTAAAGCTGAAACTCCAATACTTTGGACACCTGATGTGAAGAGCTGACTCATTTGAAAAGCCCCTGATGCTGGGAAAGATTGAGGGCAGGAGAAGAAGGGGACAACAGAGGATGAGATGGTTGGATGGCATCACCAACTCAATAGACATGGGTTTGGGTGGACTCTGGGAATTGATCATGGACAGGGAGGCCTGGCTTGCTGTGGTTCATGGGGTCGCAAAGAGTTGGACACGACTGAGCAACTGAACTGAACTGATCCAATTTCTAATTTGCTGAAAGTTTTAATCAAAAGGAGTATTAATTAAAATTGTATTCTGTGTATCAGTTCAGTTCAGTTGCTTGATTCTGTCCGATTCTTTGTGACCCCATGGAGTGCAGCACACCAGGCTTTCCTGTTCATCACCATCTCCCAGAGCTTGCTCAGACTCATGTCTAGCAAGCCTGTGATGCCATCCATCCATCTCATCCTCTGTCATTCCCTTCTCCTCTTGCCTTCAATCTTTTCCAGCATCTGGGTCTTTCCCAATAAGTCAGTTCTTTACATCCCGTGGCCAAAATATTGGAGCTTCAGCTTCAGCATCAGTCCTTCCAATGAACATTCAGGACTAATTTCCTTTAAGACTGGTTTGATCTCCTTACTGTCCAAGGGACTCTCAAGAGTCTTTCCCAACACCACACTTCAAAGTATTCTGTATATATTTAGGTTTTTCTCTTATACTATTTTATTTGGTGGATTATGTTAAGGGACTTTTTGTATTCCTAGAACAAAGGAAAATTAGTCATGCTGGCTGAGATTTTCTTTTCTAACTCTTTTTTATGAATTGATGCATTGGGTTTGCCAATTTTGTTTGATTTTAAATTTACCATTACATGCTATTGTTTTTCTTAGTTTTACTTACAAAATATTGTTTTACAGTTCCTGCACAGTAAATATTCCTTTGAATATTTATCTGACAACTCCAATGTCTAGAATTTATGCTGAAATTTCTTTGGACTCAGGTCTGTTTGACAGCTCAGTTCCAGTTCAAAACTCCAGGCATGGTTATTACTTAGTGATCTTCTCTAGTTCCCCATCAATCAAAATCCTGTTCACTCATGAAAATCCATGTTGAATTTTTCTCCTTTTAAGGCCTTCATGGATCTTTTGTGACTAGAAGTAATTACTCATTTTGTAAAATGTTTATTGATACTTCCATTTGGCTCTTAATTATTGCTTCCCTGCTTACCCATTGTCTCCTCTGTAGTTTGCAAGGTCCTTGATAGGAAGGATGATGTCTTATTTGCCTTTGTACTCCCAATATGAATCTGATTCCTGACACATTGAGACAAAGTTGTTTAATGAGGGAGGAAAAAACATAGCCAGCTAGTGTTTGAAACTAGTTTTTACTGACTATGTGACTTTGGCCTAATTGTTTACTGGCCTTGAACTTAGGCTTCATCATCTCCAAAACTGGTGTTGTAACTGACCCATTTCTCATAAGAAAGAGGTAAATGAAGAAGTGTATATAAAATGGCTAGCTTAGAGTAGATTTACTCTACATGTTGGAATACACATGAATTGATCTACAAGAAGCATCCGTTTTTAGTGATAATCCTGGCATATCATTTAGAAGTCATATTGTGAGTCAAGGATTTCCTTTAGAGCCAGAAATAAGGGAAGATGATTCCAGTCTGCACTTGTCAAACATGAACTACAAACTGCAGGCTATTTGTAAAGGAGTCTTTGCAAAGCACTGTGTGTGGTGTGGCTGGAGATAATACTTCTGCTTCTTTCTGGGTAGTGATTCTTTCATCACATTACTTTTGCTCGCGGAGATACGGGGAGGCCTAGCTGGTGATTCCATCTGGAGCTCTGTTGCACTGGGACGTGAACACCTTGTCTTAAGGTGCCAGTTATCCCTAAACACCCCTCCAGGTTCTCAGAGAAAGGGAAGGATTAGCACTTATTCAAGTCAGGAACATGATTTTGACTAGGCATCCTAACATTAAGGTGAGGTAAGGTAAGGTGAAGTCGCTCAGTCGTGTCCGACTCTTTGTGACCCCGTGGACTGTAACCTACTAGGCTTCTCTGTCCATGGGATTATCTAGGCAAGAATACTGGAGTGGATTGCCATTTCCTTCTCCAGGGATCTTCCCGACCCAGGGATCAAACCTGGGTCTCCCACAATGGAGGCAGACGCTTTAACCTCTGAGCCGCCAGGGAAGCATCCTAACATTACTGACTATTAAGTATGGAAACAGCATGTCTAAACATTTATGTAAGACATGATCAATTAGATCAATGCTTATTTAGCAAACAAGTGATTTAAACTTTGGAAGCATGGCTTAGGGAAAACATACCAATATTCCCTTTCTTAGAATTTTTCAGTGTCTCCCAATGGCTACCCAATGAAAGTGATATTCCAAAGACTCTGATTTATATCATTGCATGACTCATCACACTCTACCTTACCACAGTCTCTCACTATTTCTTCCCATATGATCTGCGTTCCTACTTCACATACCTTTCTGTCCCTCCTATATGTCCATCACTTTGCTGTCCCTGCTTTTACTCAAACAGAATTCCCTTCATTCCCTCCTCAGAATATTCTGGTGAAACCCATCTTTCTGTACCTAGCTCAGATGTTGCCTTTGTTAGGTAGCCTTCTTTGACCAACAAAGAAGAATTACTATTTCACTTAGTTATTGAATAAAAAAAGCATTTCAACAATACTACTATATACATTGAACTAGAGTCTAAATCTGAGTATTTGCAATCAGTTCAGTCCTGCTGGGAGATAAGAAGGCAATAATACACTGTCAGCTGATACATTAGTTAGTGGACGGTGAGAATGTAGAGGACAGAAAAACTGGCTGACCTGTTGACCAGAATACCTACGTGTGACTTTTTCAGTATGGTCATTCCCCATGGGTTGGTCTGGGCTTATGGCCAGCATGGTGTCTGAGTTCTGAAAGCAATTGTCCTAAGCAAGAAGAAAACTTATGGCATTTCTTTTAATTGGAAGTCACACAGCATCATCTCTACCATTCTTCTTTGTCAGGCAGTCACAAAGATCTACTCATATTCAAAGAAGTAGACACAAGACTTTGCTGCTTACTGGCAAGAGTGCCCTTGTCACATTTTATTAAGAGTCTATGGGCTGGGCGATAGTGTGGCTATCTTAGAGAATAAAAACTGCCACATTACCTTGTTATAATCTTCTGCTTATTTATCCTGTTCACCTCATAAGGAAAATTTTAAATCACAAAGGGTATGTGAATTTCTCTCAAAACTTGCAAATGTTGGGTTTGCTAGGGACATGGTGTCCAACCTTGGCGCTGGGCTTGGGGGAGAAGACCCTTGAGGGAAGGGATGGGTGGTGGTGGTCTAGAGGAAAGGAGGAGAGTAGACACAGATCAGTTCAGTTCAGTTCAGTCGCTCAGTCGTGTCCGACTCTTTGCAACCTCATGAATTGCAGCACGCCAGGCCTCCCTGTTCATTACCATCTCTCGGAGTTCACTCAGACTCATGTCCATCGAGTCCGTGATGCCATCCAGCCATCTCATCCTCTGTTGTCCCCTTCTCCTCCTGCCCCCCATCCCTCCCAGCATCAGAGTCTTTTCCAATGAGTCAACTCTTCGTATGAGGTGGCCAAAGTACTGGCATTTCAGCTTTAGCGTCATTCCTTCCAAAGAAATCCCAGGGCTGATCTTCTCAGAATGGACTGGTTGGATCTCCTTGTAGTCCAAGGGATTCTCAAAAGTTCTCCAACACCACAGTTCAAAAGCATCAATTCTTTGGCGCTCAGCTTTCTTCACAATCCAACTCTCACATCCATACATGACCATAGGAAAAACCATAGCCTTGACCAGACGGACTTTAGTCGGCAAAGTAATGTCTCTGCTTTTGAATATACTATCAAGGTTGGTCATAACTTTTCTTCCAAGAAGGGGGGAACCCAGGGCCAGCCCAGACCTGAGGGGGCCCTTCTATCAAGGGCTGATACATGAAGCTTTGTTTATCTTAAATTAGGAGTGAATAATTAATTGTCTAGGTAAAGAAATAATGAATTTTTGCTTAAGTTTGATTTGTTAAGCTTAAATAATCAATTTAAATGAATGAATGATTAAAGCTTAAGGCTTATTGATTAAGCTTTCTTTACACTTGAGTAGGAATGGGCTTAAGTCAGATGGCTTGTGACAGGAATTTAATAGTTTCTAGGAAGAGCATAGGTACACGAAAGGGGTGAAGGAAACGTCCAGGCTGTGGAGTTTCTTGGGACTGGGGCCAGAGGGAAAGGATAACATTTTGACTTGTGAGCCAGTGATTTAGTGTTTTGATTGCTTGGATGTACAGTATATAATGTCCCTTAGAATTCCAACATTTATTCATAGTTTCTTGAGTTTCAATTCCCTCTTCAGTGTTGAGTAGCAGAGTGAACTCAGAAAAATGAATGGCTGTGTGTGAAACCTTATTTACCTTATCAACAACATGGGAATAATAGTAGTATCTCTCTCAAAGAGTTATTATTGAAGGTTCAGTATTTTCATGGCATAAAGTTCATACTTAGCACAGTTTCTTGAGCATTTGTTCTGCACTCAGCCTTTGTATGGCTTATCTCATGTGTAGTTTTGTGGAAGGTGGTCCAGATTTTCTATCATCCTCCAGGTGGAACTCTTACCCCAGGAAATGGTTTTCAGTAGATTTAAAAACAAAACAAAAATGTGTGAGCGGAAGCATCCGTGAGAGGAATTGCTTTGGTCAATGAGTGGTTAGAATAGTCCCAGCCCCAATTATCCAAATGTGTATAAGGGCCCTCCACTGTACTCGAGTGCTCCTTCACGCCTCACATAATTTGGAGTGCCAGACGGTGATGCTGCTTGCATTGCAATGAGGATAGAGACCCTGGGTGTCTTTACAATTTCTTTCCTTAGATTTCTGCTCTGAGTCATGACTAGACAAAACTAAACCTCTAGACTTTCTTGTGGGCACAGCACTTAATGCAGACCAGTTCCTGCTGGTCCAAGCATAGCAGGGGTGAGGCTGGGGAGCAAGGCGGGATCAGGGAAGGTGCAGGTATTTACTTCCTTGCACCAGCTGTGCCATCCTGAGCAAATGGCTTGACTTCAGTGGATCCTTTTTCCCTTCTGTGAAGGAGAGTAACAGTGCCTCCCTGACAGGACTGCTGTAGTATTCAGTAAGCAAAGGACTGGTATAGGGCTTGGAGTGCAGTAAGGCTTCAGCAGGGTTTTTTTTCCCGTAGTTTCCTGTTCCCTCTGAGGAGTTATCCCAACAATTCTGCATAAAGAGGAACTTCCTAACCTAGACACATCTGGAGCTGGGTGTTGTCAGGTCAGGATTATATTCTCCTAAGCCGGGAGGAGCAACCCGAGGAGTGGTGGCTGTGCAGGTGTAGGAGGGCCTAGAGGAGCTATCCCACACTGAAGGTCAGGAAGGACGCTGGTAAGGAGATACCCCTCATCCAAGGTTAGGAGCAGCAGCTGTGTTTTGCTGGAGCAGCCATGAAGAGATACTTCACGCCCAAGGTAAGAGAAACCCAAGTAAGATGGTAGGTGTTATAAGAGGGCATCAGAAGGCAGACACACTGAAACCATACTCACAGAAAACTAGTCAGTCTAATCACACTAGGACCACAGCCTTGTTTAACTCAATGAAACCAAGCCATGACACGGGGCAACCCAAGACAGGCAGGTCATGGTGGAGAGGTCTGACAGAATGTGGTCAATTGGAGAAGGAAATGGCAAACCACTTCAGTATTCTTGCCTTGAGAACCCCATGAACAGTATGAAAAGACAAAATGATAGGGTACTGAAAGAGGAACTCCCCAGGTCATTAGGTGCCCAATATGCTACTGGAGATTAGTGGAGAAATAACTCCAGAAAGAATGAAGGGATGGAGCCAAAGCAAAAACAATACCCCGCTGTGGATGTGACTGGTGATAGAAGCAAGGTCCAATGCTATAAAGAGCAATATTGCATAGGAACCTGGAATGTCAGGTCCATGAATCAAGGCAAATTGGAAGAGGTCAAACAAGAGATGGCAAGAATGAACATTGACATTCTAGTAATCAGCGAACTAAAATGGACTGGAATGGGTGAGTTTAACTCAGATGACCATTATATCTACTACTGTGGGCAGGAATCCCTCAGAAGAAAAGGAGTAGCCATCATGGTCAACAGAAGAGTCTGAAATGCACTACTTGGATGCAAACTCAAAAATGACAGAATGATCTCTGTTCATTTCCAAGGCAAACCATTCAATATCACATTTATCCAAGTCTATGCCCCAACCAGTAACACTGAAGAAGCGGAATTTGAATGATTTTATGAAGACCTACAAGACCTTTTGGAACTAACACCCCCAAAAGATGTCCTTTTCATTATAGGGGACTGGAATGCAAAAGTATGAGGTCAAGAAACACCTGGAGTAACAGGCAAATTTGGCCTTGGAATGCGGAATGAAGCAGGGCAAAGACTAATAGAGTTTTGCCAAGAGAATTCACTGGTCATAGCAAACACCCTTTTCCAACAATACAAAAGAAGACTCTACACATGGACATCACCAGATGGTCAACACCAAAAATCAGATTGATTATATTCTTTGCAGCCAAAGATGAAGAAGCTCTATACAGTCAGTAAAAATAAGACCAGGAGCTGACTGTGGCTCACCTCATGAATTTCTTATCGCCAAATTCAGACTTAAATTAAAGAAAGCGGGGAAAAGCACTAAACTATTCAGGTATGACCTAAATCAAACCCTTTACAATTATACAGTGGTAGTAAGAAACTGATTCAAAGGATTAGTGAAAAATAGGTTCAAGGCACTCTGATAGAGACAGTGCCTGAAGAAGTATGGACAGAGGCTCATGACATTGTACAGGAAGCAGTGATCAAGACCATCCCCAAGAAAAAAAAATGCGAAAAGGCAAAATGGTTGTCCGAGGAAGCCTTACAAATAGCTGTGAAAGGAGAAGTGAAAGGCAAAGGAGAAAAGGAACGATACACCTATTTGAACGCAGAGTTCCAAAGAAG
>SJYC01026291.1:0-16912 GCA_006408675.1 Madoqua kirkii
GGTCATGTATGGATGTGAGAGTTGGACTGTGAAGAAGGCTGAGCGTCGAAGAATTGATGCTTTTGAACTGTGGTGTTGGAGAAGACTTGAGAATCCCTTGGACTGCAAGGAGATCCAACCAGTCCATTCTGAAGGAGATCAGCCCTGGGATTTCTTTGGAAGGACTGATGCTGAAGCTGAAAGTCCAGTGCTTTGGCCACCTCACGAGAAGTATCGACTCATTGGACAAGACTCTGATGCTGGGAGGGATTGGGAGCAGGAGGAGAAGGGGATGACCGAGGAGGAGATGGCTGGTGGCATCACGACTCGATGGACATGAGTCTGAATGAACTCCTGGAGTGGGTGATGGACAGGGAGGCCTGGCGTACTGCAATTCATGGGGTCACAAAGAGTTGGACACAACTGAGCGACTGAACTGAGCTGATGCTAGTTTTACACTCTGCTGTCAATTTCTCGTGCCTGGGGAGATGTGCAAAATCTACTCTTATGCTTACACAGCGGGCTCATTGGCAAGAGTTTGGAAGAAGAGCATAAACAGTAAATGCAGGAGAAGCAGTCGTCAGAGAGAATCTTTTCAAGTTTCTTGAGAGTTTGGTTTCAGTTTAGTTTAGTCACTCAGTCGTGTCTGACTCTTTGTGACCCCATGGACCATAGCACACTAGGCCTCCCTGTCCATCACCAACTCCTGGAGTTTACCAAACTCATGTTCATTGAGTTGGTGATGCCATCCAGCCATCTCATCCTCTGTTTTCCCCTTCTCGTCTCACCTTCGATTTTTCCCATCATCAGGGACTTTTCTAATGAGTCAGCTCTCATCATCAGGTGGCCAAAGTATTGGAGTTTCAGCTTCAACATCAGTCCTTCCAATGAACATTCAGGACTGATTTCCTTTAGGATGGACTGGTTGGATGTCCTTGCAGTCAAGGGACTCTCAAGAGTCTTCTCCAACACCACAGTTCAAGAGCATCAATTCTTTGGCACTCAGCTTTCTTTATAGTCCAACTCTCACATCTATACATGACTACTGGAAAAACCATAGCCTTGACTAGACGGACCTTTGTTGGCAGAGTAATGTCTCTGCTTTTGAATATGCAGTCTAGGTTGGTCATAACTTTCCTTCCAAGGAGTAAGTGTCTTTCAATTTCATGGCTGCAGTCACCATCTGCAGTGATTTTGATATAACTTTTTTTTTGTGTGTGGGGGTGGCAAGAAGAGTTGGGGGCAAACTAAGGCCTTTCACATTGTGATGAGCTTGCAAGGTATTGCTTCTTCTTGACCTGCCACTTTTGCAGCCTGAAAACCTATTTCTCACTTAAATCACTCATAGCCACTCCTTTCTTTATATTCTTCCCTTCCTCCCTTTCCTTCCTCTGTCCCTTCCTCTTCTCTCTCTCTCGCTTGCTTGCTCACTTCCCCCTGCCCTCCATGGTTTAGTTCCTATGTTAGGCTTAGGATATACTGTATAACCAGGGTAATATGAGACCATGAGATTCACAGAAGTTATTGTTTAGTTAATTGAAACAATGGCTTAAAGTACCCTAAAATAATGCATACATAACTAAAACATTTTACTTTAACTTACAGCAGTCAAAGGTATATTTAATCACCAATCTTTTAATGTAGGGTCCACTGATAGGAGGTTCTTGTCATGTTATGTGCACAAATCTCACCCACATTGCATTGCTTACAATTTCCAGATTCAGTTTCTTTCTTTTCTTTTAGATTGGGTATAGTTGCTTTACAGTGATGTACAACAAAGTAAATCAGCTATATACACACATATATCCCCAACATCTCCCCCGCCCCCAGCCCATCTAGATCAAGCACAAAGCCCCAAGGTGCGCTCGCTCCTCAGCGGGAAACCATACACCTGTTTCCCACTTTTACCTGTGGCAGTGTATATGTCAGTCCCAATCTCCCAATTCATCCAACCCCTCCTTTCCCCTAGATTCTGTTTGTTTAAAGTAGAGATAAAATTTATATACTTGCCAAGCAAACCAGATGAGCATTCTTTTAAAAAAATTTGTACATTTTTTTCCTCCTCATTTTTCAGGAGCCTTTTCTCTCATAGCTAACCTAATCGCATTTCAAAGATGACTCACCTTCATTGAGCCCTTTCCAAACATTCTATTTAGTATTTTGGTATAACAGCTCACTTTTTGCACCCATATTTAAAGGGCTTATGTCGGCTAATTAAATTACGTATTACAATATCAACTATAATAAGCAGAAAAAGATTTGGGAATAATCAGCCCTGGTTCTTGGCAAATTCAGAGCCTAGATAGTGGGAGCAAAAATTGTATGAACACAATGCAAACAGCCCTAAGTGGTCTCAGTCCTCTGTCAGCAGGCTGTGGAGGTGAATGTTTAAGCTGAGAGTTGATGAAGTAGAGATCGATTAAAAGAGCTGGTGTTACAGAAGGAGAGTCAGACAAATAGGCAGGCAGTTCTGATGCAGCATCTGTGATAGGTCCGTGTAGCCGTATCCTGGTTTCTGTGGGACATGAGAAGGACAGGTGACCCAACCTGGGGCATCAGAGAAGGACCCAGTACAGTGTTTTACATAGAATGGGCACTCTTTAATATTTGCCAGAGGACATGCGTGAGGATATCTGCCCTTGAGATTTATGAGTTAGACTGACTCAAAGAGAATCAGGGACTTCTCGGGTGGCTCGGTGCTACAGTACCCACCTGTAATGCAGGAGACATGGGTTTGATCCCTAGGTCGGGAAGATCCCCTGGAGAAGGAAATGGCAACCCACTCCAGCATTCTTGCCTGGAGAATCTCACGGACAGAGGAGCCTGGCGGGCTGCAGTCCATGAGGTGGCAAAAAATTCAGTTCAGTTTCAGTTCAATTCAGCCACTCAGTCGTGTTCCACTCTTTGTAACCCCATGAACTGCAGCGTGCCAGGCCTCCCTGTCCATCACCAACTGCCAGAGTCTACCTGCTAGTGATGGAATGAAACACCAACACGGCCGAGTGGTTTGAATCTTTTTCTTTATTCTTCTTATTCTCTTATTATTCTTCTTTTCGCTTCTTGCAGCTGCCTTATTTTATATCTTTTCCACAACAACTTACAGGGCAAGTTGCCAAACACTATGATTCAATGACTATACAATGCGCAGGTGCGGGGCGAGATAACCTTTACCTTAACTTATTTACTGCAGCTAATACTTTATTTTGGGGAACTTCCTTATCAACTCAGAATCCTTGTGACCCCAAGTCTGTTCCTTTTTGAAGGAGCAGAGAAACATCCTTGTGTGCAAGCATCTTCCCAGCCTCCCTTTTACTTTGTTCCCTACATCTACCCAAATCCATGTCCATTGAGTTGGTGATGCCATCCAACCTGTCTCGTCCTCTGTCATACCGTTTAGGACCAAACAACAGAGAATCAGGCTCATTGTCCTTAAGGTTCAGAGTTCAAGACCTTTCCTTCTTATCTACAAGTTACATGATCATATGAACAATTATTAATCCTGTTTGCTGAGACCTCTGAGCATAACCCCTACCACATGGAGTTTGAAGCAGTTACAGAATTAGGAATGGGAACTGTGCTTCATAATATTAGAGAAGGAATACTAGGTGGTCTCTGCCTGGAAGAGGCTCTGTTTTTAATTTGCTTGCTAATGAAAAAGTAGCTATGTTGCTCACCTCACCCTCTCAGAAGAACAAAAAGGGATTTAGCACCATGATGTATAATTCAGAATGTTCAGAGAAGAAAATCATGTGAAAAAATGGTGATTAAAGATAACTACTGCTTTTAAATATTTGGGGCTTCCCTTGTGGCTGAACTAGAAAAGAATCCACCTGCAATGCAGGAGACCTGGGTTCAGTCCTTGGGTTGGGAAGATCCCCTGGAGAAGGGCAAGGTTACCCACTCCAGTATTCTGGACTGGAGAATTCCATGGATGGTATAGTCCATAGGCTTGCAAAGAGTTGAACATGACTGAGTGACTTTCCATTTCACTTTCTTTTTTAAAAGGTTTACTATGTGCTCTAAACTCTATTCAGTGCTTTGTTTTTGTTTTAGTGGCAAAGTTGTATCTGACTTTTTTTGAGGCCCATGGACTGTAGTGCACCAGGCTCCTTTGTCCATGAGATTTCCTAGGCAAGAATACTGGTGTGGGTTGGCATTCCCTTCTCCAGGAGATCTTCCAGACCCAGGGATTGAACCTGCGGCTCCTGCCACATCTTCTGCATTGCAGGCAGATTCTTTTATCACTGAGCCATTGGAAAGCTACATTCAGTACTTTACATATTGTCTAATTTAATCTCTATAATACCCATACTAGATAGCTACTATTATTATGCTTATTTTAGAGAAGAAGAAATAGAAATGTAAAGAAATTAACTAACTAGGAACACAAGTCCTTTACTATGTATTTTCCAAGGCCCTGTTCTTTCTAACTCTTTACGCAACCTATTAGAGTGGACTTGTTCAGTTGCTAAGTCACGTCCAACTCTTTTTGACCCCATAGACTTCAGCACACCAGGCTTCTCTGTCCTTCACTGTCTCCTGGAGTTTGCTCAAACTCATGTCCACTGAGTCAATGATGCCCTCCAACCATCTCATCCTCTCTTTATCCCTTCTCCTGCCTTCAATGTTTCCCAGCATCAAGGTCTTTTCCAGTCAGTCAGTTCTTCACATCAGGTGGCCAGAATATTGGAACTTCAGCTTCAGCATCAGTCCTTCCAATGAATACTCAGGGTTGATTTCCTTTAGGATTGATTGGTTTGATCTCCTTGCTGTCCAAAGGACTCTCAAGAGTCTTCTCCAGCAACAATTTAAAAACATCAATTCTTTGGTGCTCAGCCTTCTGTGTGGTTCAACTCTCACATCCATACCTGACTACTGGAAAAACCATAGCTTTGACTCTATGGACTTTTGTTAGTAAAGTGATATCTCTTCTTGTAAACAATTATTTATAATTTTACTTTTTAATTTACTTTGGGCTGCTGGGTCTTTGTTGCTGTGCAGGCTTTTCTCTACTTGTGGCAAGTGGTGGCTACTATCTTGTGGAGCAGTGGGCTTCAGCAGCTGCAGCTCTCGGGCTCTGGAGCTCAGGCTCAGTAGTTGAGGTACACAGGCTTAGTTGCTCCACAGCATGTGGGATCTTTCTAACCCAGGGATCGAACCTGTGTCTCTTGCATTGACAGGCCGATTCTTTACCACTGGGCCAACAGGGAAGCCCTGATGTCTCTGCTTTTTAATATGCTCTTTCAAGGAGCAAGTGTCTTTTAATTTTGTGGCTGCAATCACTGTCCAAAGTGACTTTAAAGCCCAAGAAAATAAAATCTGCACCTTTCCCTCCATCTGTTTGTCATAAGATGATGGGACCAGATATCATGATCTTCATTTTTTGAATGTCAAGTTATTCAAACCAGGTTATTCACTGTTTGTGGCTGCAATCACTGTCCAAAGTGACTTTAAAGCCCAAGAAAATAAAATCTGCACCTTTCCCTCCATCTGTTTGTCATAAGATGATGGGACCAGATATCATGATCTTCATTTTTTGAATGTCAAGTTATTCAAACCAGGTTACTCACTGTCCTCTTCCACCCTAATTCAGAGGCTGTTTAGTTTCTCTTTGCTTTCTGCCATTAGAGTGGTATTATCTGCATATCTGAGGTTGTTGATATTTCTCCTGGCAGTCTTGATTCCAGCTTCTGAGTCATCTGGCCTGGCATTTTGCATGATGTACTTTCAGGAGGACTTGGTTAAAGACCCAGCTTCTTAGCTTCCTGAGCTAAGAAGTTAGGTTGAAAAGTGTCACCTTAGTGACAGTGGAACAATGCTTAGGAATGCTGAAGATGGAGATTTCAAGCCAGTTTGGGGGCAATTCAAGTATAGAACAGTCTATAATAAGGAAATCAACAATAAATGAGCAGAGAGACAGTTTCGACTGACCCTCAAATAGACTCAATCATTCTGGTGATAGGAGAACCCACTTTATAGTCTGTGATCTATGTATGTATTATTGTTGTTGTGTAGTCCCTAAATCACATCTGACTCTTTGTGACCCCATGGACTGTAGCCCGTCAGGCTCCTCTGTCCATGGGATGTCCCAGACAAGAACACTGGTGTGGGTTGATATTTATTTCTCTGGGGATTTTTCATGACCTAGGGATTGAACCTGTGTCTCCTGCATTAGCAGGCAGATGAACCATATGTATATATAAATACATGTAAATACATATGTGGTATATATGTACATATGTGATACATAACGACTTCCCAGGTGGCACTAGCAGTAAAGAACCCACCTGTCAATGCAGGAGACGTAAGAGATTAGTTTTTGATTCCTGGACCAGGAAGATCCCCTGGAGGAGGGCATGGCAACCCAGTCCAGTATTCTTGCCTGGAGAATCCCATGGACAAAGGAGCCTGGCGGGCAGAAGTCCATAGGGTCACAAAGAGTCAGACATGGCTGAAGCCACTTAGCATGCCCGTGTGATATGTAAAATCATATATATATATCTCCAACCAGTCCATTCTAAAGGAGATTAGTCCTGGGTGTTCTTTGCAAGGAATGATGCTAAAGCTGAAACTCTAGTACTTTGGCCACCTCATGCAAAGAGTTGACTCCTTGGAAAAGACTCTGATGCTAGGAGGGATTGGGGGCGACAGAGGATGAGATGGCTGGATGGCATCACCGACTTGATGGACGTGAGTTTGAGTGAACTCTGGGAGCTGGTGATGGACAGGGAGGCCTGGTGTGCTTCGATTCATAGGGTCGCAGATTCGGACACGACTGAGCGACTGAACTGAATTGAACTGATGCTTTTATGAGAAACTATATACTTACCACAGTAAGTCATGCTTAGTTAACCATTTTGTTTCAAAATATTATTGGTAACCCTTCCTAAGAGATGTCTGAGCTGGCTGAACCCTACCCCATGTAATTCAACAAGATTTAATTGCCTATCTACTCTGTACTGGGTACTGAGACAATAGAGAAGGGTTCCCTTCTTCTAACTGGAGTGACAGCCCCTTAAATAGATCATTTCGATTTATTCTTCTAAGCGAAATGATTGTGTTGCCTGGGATACCATGAAGGTACATACTAAGCCCCTTCATGCTGTGTTTTCAACCACTTCTGTTTTACAAAAGCACCACACTGGGGCTGCTCAGATATGGTCTGTCCAGCCGGTGTAAGACATGAAATCATTGGACTAATTCTTTTGCAAGAGTAACATCTGGGTAATGGCCCTCAGCAGCATTTCACAGGCGAGATTGTTCCTGCTGCTATATATCTCTCTTGAGTCCTCTGACCTTGTGATCATTCTTAAAACAATGTTACTTTGCCTTTCTTCATTTAATAAGTCATGCACATTGCCTGAAACTACCATAAAGTGTAATGTGATGCTCCCAAACATTAATAAAAAGAAGCTCTCAGTTTGGCCAACTACTTCTTCCCCCCTCACACCTCTTTCTTGACAGAACAAAACAAATTCATCCAGATTACGAGCAACGAGAGTTGGCTTTGCTGAATTGTGAGTCTTTTGTGCTGCAGGGGAATGAGTTAAGCATGTGTTGCCAAGAAATAAAGCAGTGGAACATCACAGAGGTGTGAACTTCAGGCATGAAATGCCATTGTTTTACTAGTTTGTGCAAGGCTCACCACCTGGCATTCACAAAGCTATTTTGAGACTGTCCCTCATCATCCATAGGTATTGAAACAGCAACCGGTTGCTTTTTTGTTGGTCTCTGATCCGTAAGTACTTACTAAATGGAGGAGCTGCCAGTTTAGGATGGAGAATCAGAGTAAGTCAGGTATCACACCCTGGTGCTATGAAACAGCGTTTTGAACATTTCCCAGTTATCTTGATAATATTAGGAGCCTTCTATCCCACCTCTGAAAATGGATTTTGTATTAACTTGGTTGCATGTGCAAATAAATACAAAATCTTCTGTGATTCAAAAGCTCCCTGTTCCAAAGGACATGGTTTAGGAATGCTGTTTTGTTGTTCTGATTACTCTGAAATTTCTGAAATGAGCCATCCGGTATAATTAGTAGCATCTCTGGTGCAGTAATCAATTCTTTGTTTCATGTAACAAGCCCTCTATCTGAAATAAAAATGCCCGAGGAAAGAGATGTGTTGGAGAGAAATCTGTTGTGCTGCCTGCCTGCCAAGTCCACAGCCTGCTGTGGATGGAAGCAGCCCTGGGGGTTCCTATGCATACGCAGAATTTGATTCTGAGGGCCTGCCAGCCTCAATTCAGATACTTTCCTCTGTCCACTAAGCTGGTAGGTATCTGGTTTGAGGTAGCCTGATACAAGCTATTCCCCACTTGGGTGATGGTGATTATCTTTGACAGTGATGAACTGAATTGTAAAGTTGCTTTCCACTGGGGAGCGTGAATATGAAATGTATAACCAGCAGTTGTCTGTGGAGGGCAGAACACCAAGAGGCCACCATGAGGTGTATAAACAGGCTTTGTGAAATGGTTGGAGGCATGAACAGCCAGAGCCGTGAATGTAGAAGCTCTGTGTGAGCAGAAACCTTGAGAAAGGCAGGAGGGCAACGTGGTGTCAGCTACAATAAGAGGGTCAGAAGGAGCAGGTCAGGGGAGTGCTGAGTCACTGACAGCAGAGGCCTGGAGTCAGTGGTTGTTGAGGGAGTGGCAGGAGAGCTTGGTTGCTTGGGCTCTGTTGAATTTTGACTGATCCTTCAGGCTTTTAGCAAGGTTCTCCTCTAGGTGAGGTCTGGTTCTACTGTTAAGATTCCCATTTGCCATATTCCCATTTGTAGATAAGGCAATTGGAATGAATGAAAGGAATCTAGCTAACAGGAGAAAGGCTGCTTGAATAATATTTGAGTGATGATTCTTTAGTTTATGCCATCAAGTGGCTATTACCCTTACATTCTAGTCCTGCTAATCTTATTCTGGAAGGGTCTCTTTACTACTAAATGATATACTAAAATGATTAAAAATAACAGCAATAACAATACAGATGTAGTTTTTAAGTAGAAGTTGATGCACATGACTTCTTACAGCCTACTATGCTGCCACTTATGGATGGCCAATAGTAAGCCACAGGCTTTGTACACCTTATTTCTAATCCCATGCAATTCTTCAAAGGTAGGTACTGCAAAACTTGAATTACATGTTGAAGAAGTCAAGGCTTAGACAAGACCAGTGACTTGTCTAAATGCATCTTACTATTCTGTTGTTGTGAACAACGACAAAAATAAATAGTCACTCATCATCTAGTTCTACAAGGCTTTAGTTGCAGCCCACTGCAGTCATCCACCTACACTTTACCCTGAGAGGAATTCAGAATGAGGCATTCTGTGCTTTGGATAGATGGGCCCCTAGATTAGTTAGATACATATCTTGGGAAGAATGTCCGTGGTCCCAGATTCTTGCATCTTCCCATACATGGAAAAGCACTAAAATCGTTAACCTGAGATAGCTGTTCTTTATGCTTAGCAATAATCTTTTACCCAGATGTATGCTTGATTGCTAGAGAAGGAAATGGCAATGCACTCCAGTATTCTTGCCTGGAGAATTCCATAGATAGAGAGCCTGGTGGGCTGCAGTCCATGGGGTCACAGAGAGTCAGACACGACTGAGTGACTAACACACACACACATGCTTGACTGCGTGTATTTTCTAGCCAAAAAATTGATGTATACCATGGCTCCACCGCCTACTTCTTCAGAGCAGCTGCTCAGAGCCATCCATCTACAGATCTCAATAAGACCTGAAGTGAAACTTAAAATGTGCAGCTTTCGTGTGTATTTCTCTTTGACATTGGGGATATGTACCCAGCTATGCCTGGCCCCAAAGCAGGTGCTCTCCCCACTGTACTACACTGCCAGATGGAGGCTGGGCCCTTGACAAGGTTTGGCATCTCCATGACATCCATACTCTAGAGGAAGCAGATGTGTGTAGGACAGAGAGAGCAGTAGACACTCCAAAGGTCGTTGAGATCAGCCCCAGGCTGGGAGTAGGCAGGCAGCAGGGCCTGCCATGCCTGATGGATGATGGCCACTCCATCTCTTGTGGGCACAGTTATCCCAAACAGGCTGCCGTTATGAAGACGCACGCTTCAGTCAGGTGTTTTTATTACCGGTATCAGTTTAATTTATATGTTAAAAACACAATCAGTTTCCTTTGCCTTGCAAGAAATCTGACAGAAAAAAAGTGACAGATGGGCGGTGGAATGTTCCCCAGTTGTGGTGTGGATCATAGAAAATTGGACAGTTGGTCTATATTGGTATTTTGGGCAGAAATCACGGGGAAGCAGTGCCTCGCTGATGCCCCATTCATCCTGTTCTTTGGAATAGCCTGCCTCAGGTGGAATCAGGCTGTTGGAGGCCTGTTGCTGATGAAATACACCAGCTCATCTATCAGGGAGGGACATGGCTTCCGACGGTGGAGGATGTATACTTTGGTAGGGCTGCGGAATTGGTTGAAGCTTCTAAGGTTCATTTGCATGTGTGCATGCTAAGTTTCTCCAGTTGTGTCCAACTCTGTGTGACTCCATGGACTGTAGCCTGCCAGGCTCCTCTGTCCATGGGGATTCTCCAAGCAAGAATACTGGAGTGGGTCACCAGGCCCTCCTCCAGGGGATCTTCCCGACCCAGGAATGGAACTCACTCGAGTCTCTTGCATTACAGGCAGATTCTTTCCTGTCTGAGTCACCAAGGAAGCTCTTTCCACCCCCACCGACAGCTGGGAATAGAGCCCACACTTCTCATGGGCATCGGGGCAGAAAGAAGTAAGCAGTGTGCCCTGAAGGAACCTACAGTCTAGTAGGGGTGACGGACAGTTGAACATGTGAGTGTAATAGAATATGCGGAGCGCTATAATGGAGCCTCTAAAGAGATTTCCTTCGGTTGCCCCTAGCTGGCTGTCATCGCTGCGGATCCGTTTGCTGTCGTCCTCTTTTGGTCCTACTACAGGCTGGAGGGCTAGCCTGCCAGACTTGTGAACAGAAGCCTCTTTTTTCCCTTCTGCTGTTCCAGCTAATCATTGCTTTAATTAGCCTGTGTTATCTCTAGTATTCCCACCAAGGGACCAGGTCCCATTGGAGTACTGGGTTGGCCAAAAAGTTCATTTGGGTTTTTCCATGAGATGTTATGGGAAAAATTCAGACTTTTTCGGCCAACCCAGTAGATACTTGTTTACCTGCTCTTTGAAAAATAAAAACAAGGTGTTTAATGTCTATGATATTGAAGAGAGAGGGTCAGAGATCTCTCCTTTTGATCCTTTTGTTGGATGGATTCCAGAGAGGCACATAATTAGCATATTGTTTGTGAAAGCCTTTCTCTTTGAGATAGGTTTGGACTGTGACCTTGTCTAGCTCCTCTGGAATTTGTGCAATTAATAATATCTATATTCTGCTTACCTCCTAGTAAGTTGTTGCAGGACTCCCCAAAGGCTGAGGCAGGAAGGTTCTGTTAGTGGTAGCAGATTCTTGAAGCACGGGAGACCCACTGGGTTTAAGGCACACGAGCGAGGTGACTATATTTGTCTTTAAAGTGGTCACTTGGGTAGTAAGGTAGATAAAGATCTGAGGTAGAAATGCATGACTTGGAACTGGGAGAACAGGGCCATCAAAACACCTTCCCGTGCTGCTAATTTTGCTTGAACAAGTCCTCTGAGATATGAATTGGGAAAAAGGAAGAAAGAAGAAAGGAGGTGCATCTTTGAGTTTTCCCTGTGATGTGAATGGATGCATGTTATTTCTTAAGTACCATGCACTCAGCATTCAGGCTGAGACCAGAAAATACAACTTGCAGCCAATTTCCCCAAGAAAAAAATGAGAAAAGAAAGAAAGACTTTTTGCTCTTTAGTCTGTAAAATGAACTAATCCCCAGCAGGCCTTCTTGTCAGTGCTAACTATCAGAGCAGAACTGTGGTGGGAAAGAGAAGGCAAGGACAAGAAAGAAGTATTAGCATTATCCCAACTGGCCCATTGCTCTCTCCTCAGTTTTTAAAATAGAAATCCCATATGGTTCCATACGATAGGACATCTTAATGTAGTGTTATATATAGTCTCTTTTCTGCTACAGTTGAATTTTTTATTTGTTTGTACTTTCATCCCCAAATAATTGATGATGTATAAATGTGCAGCTAGAGTGCTAATGCCAGCAGATAGAAGATTCAGCAGGAAGAAGTTTTAAGTATGAGGTCAAGTAATAGCAGCCTCTTAGGGCTTATTCTTCAGTATTAAAATCTACATATATTTTCCTTTGAGGACACGGCTACAACATGATTTGTGGGGCTCGATGCAAAATGAAAATGCAGTGCCTGGTACTGGGATTGGGGTTGGATGAGAGGCCTTCTTTGAATTGCGACCCTCAAACTCACTGTGGTGCTGGTAGCCTGTGGCAAGAATGGGGCATTGCTTTGTCCCATGCCCAGATCAGCCCCTCCTGGTACCCTCCCCTCCTCTGTTCCCAGGCTCCTCAAAGGAGATGGAGAAAAGGGACAGAAGAACAAAGCCTTGAGATGCGGTGATTGTTGCCCTGGGTGAAGGTTTGTTTTCAAGTGGAGGTCTGTTAGCAGCCAACTGGGGCGGGAAAGGAGGGAGCGGGGCTGGGGTGTGAGGAGGAACTGAAGCTTCTGGGCATGAAGCCTAAGTCTCCTGGGGAGGTGGCAAGAGGCAGGAGTCTGTGCTGTGTGATCTCAGGCTCCAGGCCTTTCCCCTCCTGCATGTTCCATTGTTTCATCAGACATCACTTAAGAAGCACACAGAGACACAATTATGAAGAACTTCAAGATTGTGACTACGGAGGATTGAACTCCAAGTGCAGGGGCCTTTCTGCGCATGGAACCCTGCAGAAGCGTGCAGGTTACGAGCCCACGGATTGGATCTTCCTGGAGAGACACTCCTTTGGTGTTGATGATGGACCAGGAAGTGGGGGGGGACAGGGTTCTCATAGAAGGAAATGAAAACCAGTGAAACAGTTGCTAGGCTTGGGAAGACCACGTGGTTAGATCTCCGGCTCCAACATCCACTGATATCTAAGCTCTGGCAAGTCATTTCCCTTTCCCTAGGTGCAGATTGCAACCCACTCCAGTGTTCTTGCCTGGAGAATCCCAGGGACAACGGAGCCTGGTGGGCTGCCGTCTATAGGGTTTCAGAGTCGGACACAACTGAAGCGACTTAGCAGCAGCAGGTGCAGATTATCTGCATTCTCTGAAATAGAGACACTGAGAGGCAGAGAATTTGTGTGTCCGTGTGTGCATGTTCAAGGTCGCACAACTAAAAGGTAGCAGAGGAGGTTCACCTGTGGCCCAGGCACTTTGTCTACCTGGATTTGCCTTCGGTGGCAACAGTGGTGGTTCTTAATCTTTTGATATGTTGCAATTTGGAAAAACCAGTGAATTTAATGGGCTTCCCAGGTGGCATTGTTGGTAAGGAACTCACAGGAGACATGAGACATGAGTTTGACCCCAGGGTTGGGAAGATCCCTGGAGGAGGGCATGGCAACCCACTTCAGTATTCTTGCCTGGAGAGTCCCATGGACAGAGGAGCCTGGCGGGCTGCAGTCCACAGGGTGGCAAAGAGTCGGACATGACTGAAGCATGGACACAGTGAACTGTATAAATCTGCCCCTGAGAAACAAAACAGCACCCAAAAGTCCTTTTGCATGAAATTTCAGGGAGTTCATAGGACCCCTAAACCGTCTAGGAAGGAGACTGAGAGCCCTGACGATGTGCAAACAGCTGCCATATGTCTGCTGGATAACAAGCTTTCTTTCCATCAGGATTTACAATACTCGGGCTGGCCGCGTGGCAGAACCCTGCTTTCTCCTTCCTTTCTTACTCATTTCATAAGGTGTCTCGGCCAAAGCCTTCTTTTCTGGCTCTTGTTTTTTCTGCTTGTGTTTCTGTGGCAGCATCACATCTTCATCGTACTTGTCCTCCGTGGAGAGATCCCCCCGCCTTATGGCCACTCTGTTGGGAACAAGATATCCTTTATGAAGAAAAACAAGAACAGTCTTTTGAAATGAATCCTTTTAAAGGACATCTGGTGTGACATTAAGCTGCATTCTTTTCTGGTCCGGAGAGCCGTTATCACAGCGGACAAGCTGCGTGCTGGGACCGTGGCTGCGCCGCAGCTCCCCGCTCCAGGCGCTGCTGCAGGTGGCACAGGGCCGAAAGGTGGCGCCAGCGGGCCAAAGATGCCGCGGAGGGGAAGGCGTGTGTGTGTGTGTGTGTGTGTGTGTGTGTGTGCGCGCGCGCGCGCGTGCGCGACTCTGCCATGTATTATTTACAAGGGGAAATTAACTTTGAAATCTTCCTAAGTCAGAAAGAGAAAGTTAAATATTGTATTCTAATGCATATATTTGGAATCCAGAAAAATGGTACTGAAGAATTTGTTTACAGGGCAACAGTGGAGAAACAGACATAGAGAACAAACTTATGGACATGGGGAGAGGGGAGGAGAGGGTGAGATATATAGAAAGAGTAACATGGAAACTTACATTACCATACGTAAAATAGATAGCCAACAGGAATTTGCTGTATGTCTCAGGAAACTCAAACAGGGGCTCTGTATCAACCTAGAGGGGTGGAGTGGGGAGGGAGATGGGAGGGAGTTTCAAAAGGGAGGGATATATGTATACCTATGGCTGATTCATGTTGAGGTTTGACAGAAAGCAACAAAATTCTGTAAAGCAATTATCCTTCAATAAAAAAATAAAAAAATTTTTACTGCCTCCTCAGCAATATACACAGTAAACATGATTTTCTAAGTACAAGGTAACAAATAGTCTAACAAATTTGATGACTTCAGATGTCTACTTTATGGTACTTAGGAATTATATGTATTTAAGATTTAAAAAATAATATTCAGAATGCCTCTGCTTCATGGATAAAAATGTCCCAAGAGGTCCTGTGAGGTCTTGGGGAAAATAAATAAAAAGTAGAAATTCTGATGAAATGCATAAGACTCAGTCTGGAAATTTTGTATTGTTGCTTAATATGTAATTCTCTGATTTCTCATTCTGTTTTGGAATCAGGAAGATCTGAATGGGAAGTCTCAGTCATTTGTTGTGTGATTTTGGGTGAGTTAAATTTTCTGAACCTTATTTCTTCTTCGATAAAATAGGCTTATGATAACTAGTAAATACTAGTTCCATTCCTCTTTTTAACATGCTGGATAGGAAGAAATGGCAGAGGACTCACGTTTATGGATATCTGTAAGTTTTCAAGTGAGAATTTGTCTGAAATAAATGTTTCAATATTACTTGAGAAAGCAAGTGAGAATAGGGAGGCAGCTGTGTTTTTATGAAGCAACTGAAGTTTTATAAAATGACAGGTGAGGATGGGGGACAAATACCATATGAGTCACGGTGGCCCTGGACAGCATCCTGCAGGAACAGCGTCACAAATGAAGCCAACATCTGGGAATGGTTTCTGTTAGAGTAACTGCTACATTTTGAACCATGATAGAGCGATCACCTAGGACTGGGTCAGATCTCAGCTCCAGTGTTTCCTAACTATGTGACCAGGCTGCAGAGGGCATCTACTCTCTCTGAACCTCAGTGTCCTCATTGATAAAATATCATTTACCTATTCCATGAAGTAGGATTGTTTTGAAGGTTGAATGAGGAACCATGTGAAAGCAGCTTAGATGAGTGTTTAGTACATAGGAAGCAATTTTAAAAAAATGTCTGTTGTTCTTGCATGCTTAGTTGCTCAGTTGTGTCCGACTCTTTGTGACCCCACGGACTGTAGCCTGCCACACTTCTCTGTCCATGGGATTTCCTAGGCAAGAATACTGGGGTGGCTAGCCATTTCCTCCTCTAGGGGATCTTCTGACTCAGGGATCATACACGCTTCTCTTGCATCTCCTGCTTTGGCAGGCAAATTCTATATCACGGTGCCACCTGGATGTTGATATTGTTTTTATTAAAGTTAGGATGTTCCAGTGGTTGGGCCAAAAGATCTGTTTTCTCTTCATTCCTTAGTGACGATGTGAATTTGGGTGAATCACTGACTTAGTTTTCTTCTTGAAAATGCTGATCAATATGTAATAATTGCTGCACCAGACACCTTGGAAGACTTTTCTGAGTCCTGTATAGAGACTAACATGGCTGTAATGTCAGAGGTGTGAATGGAGAGGCTGAGAATCTCATTAGGAGAAACCATGCCAAGGAACGCCAGAGGTGACTGTCTGGAGAGGGTGAAACAGCTGCGGAGGAAGAAGATGATAATGAGCTAGGAACAACAGACTGGCCTCAGAAGGGAAAAGACTGCAATTACTCCCTGTTCCCTTTATAAGGAGAATAGGAAGGGAGAATAGCAGAATCTGAAAAACGGACCCAGGAAACCATGTGTGCAGCTGGGGCACTGGTGGGAGGAAGAATCTAGATGGCGTTTAAGACTGGGGCTCTGGGAAGAGAACCCGGGAGACTGCCTGTCTCCTTAGCAACCTGAGTCCAGAAAAGGGAAGGTGTGAATGGAAGACTAGTTAGCAGGGGGCATTCTGGGGTCTGTGTGATGCTACCAACTTGATTTTCTGTTTGTTTGTTTTTAAGGTTTTTTATTTGATGACCATTTAAAAAATCTTTACTGGATTTGTTACAGTCTTGCTACTGTTTTATGTATGTGTATGTTGGCTGTGAGACATGTGGGATCTTAACTCCCTGACCAGGAATCGAACCCACACCCTCCACATTAAAGGCAAAGTCTTAAGCACTGGACCACCAGGAAAGTCAGATTATTGCTACTTTTTGTATCTGAATTTTAATTATATTTATCTTGAAGTAGATTTGTAGTTAGGAGAGATTTCCGGAATGTGAGTTCTTTCCAGGACAGATGGGCATGGTAACGTGGACAGCAAAGCGCATGTGCTGGGCAGTTAATGTCACTGGGCACTGGCCTCGCTGTGAGATAATAGCCCTTGAAACTGTAAAGTGGCTCACAAATGGTTCCAGAACAG
>SJYC01026292.1:0-49031 GCA_006408675.1 Madoqua kirkii
GAATGTGAGTTCTTTCCAGGACAGATGGGCATGGTAACGTGGACAGCAAAGCGCATGTGCTGGGCAGTTAATGTCACTGGGCACTGGCCTCGCTGTGAGATAATAGCCCTTGAAACTGTAAAGTGGCTCACAAATGGTTCCAGAACAGTTGCAGTTTCTGTGTCTTGAATGGCAGCATGTTCAAGTAGGCAGAACCTGATTTTGAACTCCCATGTCTTTGGATCTGAATCTTGCCTCGGCTTGTCACTTACCCACTGGTGGGTGTAAGCTGGGAGGAAATTGACTCTGGGTGATGGAGTGGAGTACAAGCAGGAGGAAGAAGAAGGTAATTGGAGAGAAGGGCATGAACTTCAGGTTCAGACAGCTGTCAGCAGCAGAAAGATCAAACAGGAAGTAATGACTTCCTCAAGCTGAGGGCTGTCTGGAGCTGGAGCAGGCCACGCCCCAAGGTCCGCGCAGAGTGGTAGATGGTCAGACCCAGGAAATCTGCAAGGCAGCTGCTCCTAGCTGCCCTCTGAAGTTCAGAGGCAGGACTCCAGCCTTTGGTGTAACTGGAAAGAGCAAGGAAGGAGCCCACTTCTGTCAGGAAATGTTTACTGAGCACACCTAAACGCCAAATGCTTCCCTGGTGGCTCAATGGTAAAGAATCCACCTGCAATACAGGAGACACAGTTTCAATCCCTGGGTCAGGAAGATCCCCTGGAGGAGGAAATGGCAACTAACTCCAGTATTCTTGCCTGGGAAATCCCACGGACAGAGGGGCCTGGCAGGCTACAGTTGGTGGGCCTGAAAAGTCACACACAACTGAGCATGCACACACATGCCAAGTAGTATTTTATGTCTTTCAAAACTTTTAATTTTATATTGGAGTGTAGCCAATTAACAACGTTGTGATAGTTTCTGGTGGACAGTAAAGTTACTTAGCTATACATATACATGTATCCTTTCTCCTCTAAACTCCCCTCCCATCCAGGCTGCTACCACTGAGCAGAGTTTCCTGTGCTATACCGTAGGTCTTTGTTGGTTATTCATTTAAAATACAGCAGTGGATGTACATGTCAATCCTAAACTCCCTACCCCTTTCCCCCCTTCCCCCTTTCATAACTTCATTTTCTAAGTCTGTGAGTCTGTTTGTATTTTGTAAATAAGTTCATCTGTATCATTTCTTGGAGGTATGTAAGTATAATGATGGCAAAGAGCCCTTCTTCCAAGACCAGAGGGGAGACAGAAATGCAAGCAAGAAGGGGGGAAAAAAGCAAAGCGACAACAAATACAGAACTAAGGTAGCAGAGTCTCGGCAAAGGGCCTCTGGGATGGAGGTCTGCCTGAAGGGCCAGGTGTGAGAGTGAGACTGAACAGAGGGGGAAATTACAAGGAGGCTGATACAACAGAGGCTGTGGTCAAACCTGCTGGACGCTGCAGAGCTGGAGTGCTCCCGCAGAGATGTGTGGCATTGTGGCCATTGTACCCTGCGCTGTTCGTTTGGGCAGGGAGGTAACCTTGCCTGCCCAAGACGGGGTATAACCTTGGGAGAGACAGCTCATTTTAGTGGAGGGACTCCCCACTGAGGTCTCAGTAGTCAGCACTCCTGGCAGCCGGGAGATGAGTGTCCCAGGCTTGAAGGAGTATCTGGGTGGCCTTCCAGAGTAGCCCCTGCAGCTCACTGCTGTTGGCCTCAGAAGCCACTACCTGATATAGAAAGTTAGCTGGTATTAGGACAGCTGGTAGTCTTTCTCCTGCAGATGCTGGTCCAAGACGCTGGCTGTCTCTTTGCTGCAGAAAATATATCCTATACTTAGAAAGGAACTCTCCTTACCACCCTGTTGTGTGCATTGTTAGCTTGCTTTTGTGTTTTCCTCTCCAGGTTTTCAACAGTTTGAAGGGCTGATTTTTGTTGTTGTTTACGCATCTTTTGTTTGTAGCACAGAATAGTGTGATTCCCTTGTGTCCAGCATGTACTTGGTATTCAACAAAAGTGTTCTCAGTGGTTGAAAGAAGAGACTGTAGGAAGCAAGGCATTTTTGCAGGTGTCTTGGTGATACCTCTAAACATTCAACCAAAATTATCAGTAACAATGACATAGACATACAACAAATATGCAACAGTCCGTGCCATCCCTACTTACCTTCTATTAATGTAGAGCTTGGAAACTACTGAAAAGATACTGTAGCATTGTTCTTTATTTGTATATTTTTGTATATTTATCCTTCATATTTTCCCCTAAAACATAATAGCTTTTTTCCATAGAAACAAACTGTTGTCTCACTGGGAAAAGCAAAAGAAGATATGAATAAAAAGAGAACTATGCTCTATTCTGGAAAATACAACTAATTATTGTAAAGATGGTAATATCTCCTCGTTCAATGTTATACCTCATGCAGTTTTAGAATCTTTGTGGGGCATTCCATGGGGGCCACAGTGACTGAGCAGCTAAAGAATCCACCTCAGTGCAGGAGACACAGGAGATGTGAGTTTGATCCCTGGATTGGCAAGATCCCCTGCGGTAGGACATGGCTACCCACTCCAGTATTCTTGCCTGTAAAAACAGAGGAGCCGGGCGGGCTACAGTCCAGAGGGCCACCAAAAGTAGGACACGACTAAGTGACAAAACACAAAAACACAAGGATATTCTGCACTGCAAACACATTTTGTTTTGAAATGTGAATCTTAACATAAGGGTGGGCAAAGGTACCAAAAGCTTTTTAAGAAAAAACTTTAAGGCAATAACAAGGTCTTTGCTAGATAGATTTTAAACCATTCTAGAAAATTACAGGTATCAAAACTACCTGATAGGAAGATGAAACTTTGAAAAATTCAGAAACAGATTTGTTACTTTAGTATATGTTTAAACATATCAAAGAGAGACTCATATGACTGGGATTTCAAGATTTAGCCAAAGTATTACAGTAATGAGAAAAGAAATGATTATTGTTACTTTTGGGTATGGGAATATCAGAACAAACTATATAAACTTGAATTCATTCCTTATTCTATATGCTAAGAATTTTCAGGGGGATAAGAGGGTTAAATATTTCTTTCAGAGCAAGAAAAAAATCTAGAAGGACGTGAAATAATTATGCTAGCTTTGGATGGAAGATACATTTTGCAAACCATAATCTAATAAAGGAAATATTGCAAAGATAGAAAGCTGGATATACGGAAAACATAACTGATAAAAAAACTACTAACTGAATATGTAGCAGCAACTGTTATGTAATTCCTGTTTCCTGTAGAATTCCTGTGAAAGTTGCTTCCGTTATGTCCAGCTCTTTGTGAACCCCTGGACTGTAGCCTGCCAGGCTCCTCTGTCCATGGGATTCTCCAGGCAAGAATACTAGAGTAGGCAGTCATTCCCTTCTTCAGGAGATCTTCCTGACCCAGGGATTGAATCTAGGTCTCTTGAATTGCAGGCAGATTCTTTACCTTCTGAATCACCACTAAGTCTGAAGCCCAACCTAACAGCTTACATACTGTTTATTTACTTCTCTAGATCTTCTAAAGCCTTCCTCCTCAAAGTGAGGTCCTCACACCAGCAGTGTAGATGCATCTGGAGCTTATGAAAAATATAGAAGCCTAGTCCCAACCTCAGGCCTTCCCTGATAGCTCAGTTGGTAAAGAATCCACCTGCAATGCGGGTGCTTCAATTCCTGAATCGGGAAGATACACTGGAGAAGGGATAGGCTACCCACTTCAGTGTTCTTGGGCTTCCCTTGTGGCTCAGTTGGTAACAAATCTGCCTGGAATAACGTGTCTATAACCTTCCCTCAGCACTAAGATGCCTTCACTTAGAAAATATTGAATACCATCACATTGAAAAAAATCTATTCTCTTACCATTAATTTCTAAGCATGAGTTCAAATATCATTAAAGTGTACCTTTTAATTTAACAAAGTAAGCATATATGGTACATCTCAATGCTAATTAAGATTTAGAGAAATAAGCACACTCTTGTTGAGGGTAAGGAGCACCAGACACTTATATATGTGAAGAGCTAAAAACTGTTTAAACTTTTGTCATATTTCACATTTGGAAAAAGAAAAAACATCAGGAAGATAATTTCAGTTGAAAAAATAAATGGCTGTAAAACCATAACTGTGTTTTTTTTTTTCCTCTCAGTGATATGGAAAGCAAAATGACTGAGATATCCAATGCCCTGAAATGCCAGTTGATGTTACCATGCTGCTGCAGGGGCAGTAAGAAAGCTGAACGCACTTGCAGTAGCTTCCCTGACGTTGCTTAGTGAAGAAGCCCTGTGCTCTGCAGCCTGGCATCCTACATAATCAAGTCTCTGCCCTCCTGCCAGATGGACTCCCCTAAAACGGCAGGCTGCTTCCCCTAGGGTGGCTCTCCTCCTCCTGATGGCCCTCGGCCTCTTTTTGATTATGTGCGCTTGCATTTCTGGTTTTCTCTTCTCACTCTGTTTTGTTGTTGTTTAGTCGCTAAGTCGTATCCGACTTTTTTGCAGCCCCATGGACTGCAGCACGCCAGGCCTCCCTGTCCATTGCCAACTCCCAGAGTTTACTCAGACTCATATCCATTGAGTCGGTGATGCCATCCAGCCTCTCATCCTCTGTCGTCCCCTTCTCCTCCTGCCTTTAATCTTTCTCAGCATCAGGGTCTTTTCCAATGAGTCAGTTCTTAGCATCAGCTGGCCCAAGTTTTGAAGCTTCAGCTTCAGCATCAGTCCTTCCAATGAATGTTCAGGGTTGATTTCCTTTAGAATGGACTGGTTGGATCTCCTTGCAGTCCAAGGGTCTCTCAAGAGTCTTCTCCAACACCACATTTTAAAAGCATCAGTTCTTCGGTGCTCAGGCTCCTTCATGGTCTAACTCTCACATCGTGCATGATTACTGGAAAAACCATAGCTTTGACTATACGAACCTTTGTCAGCCAAGTGATGTCTCTGGTTTTTAATACACTGTCTAGGTTGGTCTTGATCTGGCCTACCTACCCCTATAGCTTCATTCTTCAGAGCTCTTGTTACAAGTTTGGTTCCAGCTGTTCTAAATTCCCCACAGCACCCCCCTCACAGGACCACATTAGGATGCTGGATGAAGTCTTCCTGGTTACTTCTCTGTCAGGCAAACTGCTCTTCATCCTTTCAGACTCACTTAAAAAGCCCTTCTATCAAGCATCAGCTGCCCATTACCCTCTTTTTGTGTTTCCATGATGTACTATATGTCTCTTTGCTATAGCTTTTATCTTATCCTGTTTTAATTTTCTCTGGTATTTTTTTCCTCCATTAATTTTTGAACTGATTGAATATATGACTATTCTTTAAAAAATCTGTTTTTCTCCAGTGTCTGACACATAGAAAGATATTAATAATAAATGTTCGTCTAAAGAGAGCAAGCATGACTGAATCTGCACCTAGTGGAATCTTTCTTATCCTTCAATGTCAACTTGAAAATGCTGTCTTTCAATTCTTCCCAGTGGCTAGAAGTTGCCTTTCCCATCTTTGAATCTCCTTGGCATTTGGCACATTTTGTTATCGCTTAGTAGTTATTTGAGCCTCCCAGATAGCTCAGTGGTAAAGAATCTACCTGCCAGTGCAGGAAATAAAGAGTTCGATCCCTGGGTGAGGAAGAGCCCCTGGAGAAGGAAACGGCAACACACTCCAGGACTCTTTTTTTTTTTTTTTTTAAACTTTTGGCTGTGCTGGGTCTTTGTCCTGGGCTTTCTCTGGTTGTGGTGCACGTGCTTCTCATTGTGGTGGCTTCTCTTTGCTGCAGAGCGTGGGCTCTAGGCGTGCAGGCTCAGGAATTGCGGCGCACAGGCTTAGCTGCCCCAAGACATTTGGTGTCTTCCAGGACCAAGGATCAAACCCATGTCCCCTGCACTGGCAAGTGGATTCTTAAACACTGGACCACCCACTCCAATATTCTTGTCCGGGAAGAAATCCCATGGACAGAGGAGCCTGACAGGCCACACAATCCATGGGTTCACAAAAGAGTTGGACATGACTTAGCAACTAAGCACCACCACCAACAATATTTATTTACTCATGCTTTGTTCTGTGTATGTCCCGGAGGCTAGCATATTCTAGGTGCTCATCATTCTTGATGTTAGTGAATGAATTTGTTGTTATTGTTGTTTGGTCGCCAAGCCGACTCTTTTGTGACCCCATGGACTGTGAAGTCTATCAGGTTCCCCTCTCCATGGGATTTCCTAGGCAAGAATGCTGGAGTGGGTTGTCATTTCCTTCCCCAAGGAATCTTCCTGACTCAAGGACCAAACCTATGTGTCCTGCATTGGCAGGTGGATTCTTGACCACTGAGCCACCAGGGCAGCCCAGTGAATCAATGAACTTGGCTAAACATCTTTTGACAGTCCAGTGCCCTGACAGTTCTGACAAATAATCAAAGCTACAGTTTTCCTTATCTGATGTTTATTTCACTTGATGCTTAGTGTTAAAATCAGCAGAGGCTGTAAAAGTAGATGCTGTCTTATCTTCAGCTTGAGAAGACTGAGTAAAAGTAATTTTCCTGCAAATAGAAGGCAAATTTGACATTATCACGTGCTTGTCTGCCATTTTGCTCCATCAGAAGTATCCCTGAAGAGTGAAGGTGTTTGTGAACTCTTAATTAATTCCATATTCATTGAGTACTTTTCACATGCCATGACCTTTTCTTAGTCCTGGGATTAGTAAACAGATGTGGTCACCATTCTAGTGGAGAGAGACAGAAATATATAGGCATAAGTAAAATAAATAACTTCAGACTGGTGAGTGCTAGTGTTGAAAAAAATTTGCACAATGTGGCAATTGGGAGTTAGTTTTATTTAGGCAGAATAAGGACTGTAGCCTTGGAGACAGTGCTTCAGATAGCTCTGAGAAACTGCTCCAAGGAGGCAAAATGAGGAGGTAGGATAGATAGGAGTTTTGCAACAAAGGGCAGGTAGTTGGGAACATCAATAGATTACTATCCAGGAAACCAGATACATCAAGTCAGCTAAGAAATTTAGTGCTTCTCTATGTATGGGAAGATGCAATACCAAGATTTTTTTGAAATCTTTCCCTTGATATGAACCTCAGCCTTCTCAGGCCAGTATCCTGTATTTTCACATCCTGAGCTTCCTCAGGGCTCACCAGCTCACGTTGGAAGGCTGTAATCACTGATGACTGTGACATCCTTTTTTACTGGTATAAGGAAATATTTCATTTCTTGATATTTTCATTTCTCACCATGAAGATGATGACAAATCCCCAGAAGGGACTTGCAGATGAATAGGGGCTGTTTTAAATTTTGAGGGGTCAGTGAGGAAGTGACCTTTGACCTGAGATATGAATTACAAAACAAATTCAGACTTGTTAAGATCTGGATTTGAACTCTGCTGCAGAGATCCTGGACATGAGCGACAGTGGTCCCTTCTAGTCTCTGACATTCTTTTCTTGTTGCATGTGCAGTTGCCAGCTGGTGAATAGTGGCACCCTCTTTTGAGTCATGTTCCTGGAAGCCTTGGCTGAGAGACCTTGAAGACAGGCTTTTCAAGGGTGAAAACTAACGTGTTGCTTTGATCCTTGGCTCCCGGATGTCCTCCATTCCCGTTCTCCTAGGCTGCTCTCTCCATGACAGCTAGGGTCTCAGTGCTCTGGTCCTCTTTGTAGCGCGTTTCCAGGGTCTGATGGCAAACCTATTCCATGCCTGCATGGACAGGCTCCCCTCTGAGCTTCATGAACTAGGCTGAATCTGTTAGACCCGGAGAAGGCCTAATCACCGGAACCGTCTTCCCACAGATCACCAAGACTCGTTGAACTCGATGCAAACCGCAAGAGGATTTTATTGAACCGGTGCGCTGGGGTTCAGTCACCTCCGAGGAGGAACGAACCCAGAACACTGGTTGAGAAGAATTTTTATACAGAAAAATCACAAGCAGGCGGGAATAGGGTTAGGACAATATGATTGGCGCACAGGTTTTTATCTTTTACAGGGATTGGCTCATTTGTTTATCATCAGGTCCAAACGGCTCGCTAGACTGCATCTTGACAATTAGTTATTACCTGGGAATTAACTTTCTGGAAAGTCTCTGAAGGAAAAGCAAACTCCCTGGGGCTCTGGTGAAGGCCGGAGGGCCATAAATTCCTGTGGAGTCCGGAGAGCCATAAAACAATAGATAAGGACCTGCCTTCCTGCTGGCGCCTGAAGGCCGCATTCCAGGAGATAGGGTGCACCTCCCCCCGGAAAGCCCCTTAGAGAGCCTAATGGCCATATGGGATAAGGGCCTGATTTTCAAGGTTTAGCAAAAAGTTTTAGGGAAAATTTAACTCTAAGGGGCAGGCTATTTTCCATAAGGTATGGCCTGCCTCTGGGGTTTTAACAGGACAAAGAAAACTTTTTAAAATTTAACTTTTTCCCTTCAAATCCATGGTGCTTCCTCGTGTCTTCACGCATTGCCCTTCTAGGAACTGCTTTATCTTCTGAGGGAGATTGGGTACCCGCACCCCAAAGTGTGTACACAGATTCTACACACCAGCAATTGGTAAGCACCTTTGAACCCTTTCAACAATTTTGCATTATGTTCTAACTTCTAGATGATATATTGGGTTGGCCAAAGAGTTTGTTTGGGTTTCCCATCATGACCAATGGAAAAACCCAAGTGAAATTTTTGATCAAGCCAATACAAGCTCTCTCATGGACCGCTCCCTACCTATTTCTCTTCTGTCTTTCCCTTCCTCTCATGGCTCATGCTCAAGTCTCACTGAAATACAGTATGCTCTTCTTTATAAAGACTACTCCTTTGCATATGGAGTTCCATGTGCCTAGAGGGTCTTTGCCTCTCCTTGTTTGCCTTAAAAATATTATTAATCTTTTAAACTCAGTTCGCTTCCACTATGAAGGCTCTGTTGGCCTCCCCAGGGAGTGTAAAGTGCTCCTTTGTAATCCTGTGGCATCGTACAGATCATTCTGTCTCACATTTACTACATTGTCACGCTTGTTTACACCTCTTTGTCACCATTCCTGCCCTCTAACTTCTACCTCTGTGAACCTGCAGATCAATGTCAGGAGCTTTTCGTCATTTCCTCAGTTTTGTATTCTTGAGCCTTGCCCAGGGGTCTGTTAAAAACTCCCTACATATGTCTTAGCAAATTTTAGCAAATTTGCCAGATACACACTCACCAACCTGATTTTCCCCCACTATGTTTATTTACATCCATATTTTTTTCCACATACATTTATTAGGCATTTATTATGGGCAGGCAAACTGTGGGAGGCCTGACTGCAGATAAGACAAATGAGCAGGAAAATTCTCTGAAAGAGTGTGGTCCCTTCGACCAGGGGGTTGGCAGGGTGTCAGGGAGCTGGCTTTGGAGGAGAGAGGCTCAGGAAAGGATTAGGAAATGAAAATGGTATCACTTTTTAAAACCATTCAGACTTACCTAAGGACATTTCCAGAATTGTATAATTCCATCTACACCTGTTAGCCTGATAAATCTAGTCCACTTTTGAGCAAACATTGCATTCCCTTGACAGTATCTGTGACCTATGGAGTTGCTGATTCTAGTGGTGCATAATATATATTAATAAAAGCGACAGAAAATGCCCAGAGAAATAACAAAAATATGAAAGGTTTTTGTTGAAATGCTCATCATTCTCTTCTCTGGGGAGGAGGAGACATGGGCTCAAGCTGGATGATGGGGAAGTGGAAACCCATGAAGAGGCAACAGGAGGCCAATTATGCTGCTCAGTCACCACGCCCTGCTGCTCTGATTTGGCTCATAAATAGACTTCCTAGAACCAATATAGATGGAACTATTTGAGCTAAATGCCGTTTCTATGTTTTAGCTCAAGGGTGTTAAAAACCTGCTTTGTTGTTGTATTATAGCTTCCAACTCAAAATACGCACTCCGTGTCCAACTCTTTTGCAACCCCAGTATTCTTCCAGGCAAGAATACTGGAGTGGATTGCCATTTCCTTCTCCAGGGGATCCACCTGGACTGGTGGGTCAAACCCATGTCTCCTGCATTGGCAGGTGGATTCTTTACCACTGAGCCACCAGGGGAGCCCCAGATCTGCTTTACTTAAACTTTTTTGTTTGATGACCATTGGAAATAAACATGATAAATTTGAGTGGCTTTTTTAGGGAACAGTGTCTTTGCTTTTATTGACAATTACTTGGTCCCTTTGACTTGGTCAATGAATCGTCCTCAGTGCTGGAATCTCATGTGCATAAGCAGCAGAGGAAGGACTTGGGACTGTAGGTAGAAGATCTGGGTTGAATCTCAGCTTCTTGATGATGTGACCTTTGGTGTGTAAGGACTTTTCTGAGTCTCAGATTCCTTCTCCCTATGAAAGGAGGATCCTAATGTTTAACCGTCAGTCTTGTAACTTGGTATAAATGAAGGCATTATGTTGGTAGTGTTCTCAGTGAGTTTAAGGTTCTTGCCACATTGTGGAAAGAATTCAGAGATGAGGAAAGGAGGTTAAGAATGGAAAGGGAGATTGAGTAAGAATATGCTTTCAGAGGGAGAGCTGGTAAACAGGTGAGGAACTGCTGCCCTGGGTTTCTTTGATAAGCTGGTTATGAAAAGGAAAGGGTTAGTTGCTCAGTCATAGCTGACTCTTTGCAACCCCATGGACTGTAGCCCATCAGGCTGCTCTGTCCATGGGATTCTCCAGGCAGGAATACTGGAGTGGATAATGGGTAGCCATTCCCTCCTCCAGAGGATCTTCCCAACCCACAGATCAAACCCAGGTCTTCTGAACTGCAGGTAGATTTACCGTCTGAGCCACCAGGGATGCTGGTTATGAGGGGCATACAATGAAGCAGTGAAATGTTCACTGGAGCTGGAGGAGTTTTGGGGGTTGTAGTCCTTGATTTTCATTCCAGCTTCATCTTCTGAGGGGAGGAGGGATTCTTGTCCTTTTTCAGGTTACATCAGAAGTGTCAAGGCTTTGGTGTGTGATGAGAACTTATCTACAAGGGTAACTTTATTATAATAAGAACAGAATGAACAATGGTTTACCTTTGGATGCATGAGATTTCCGCCTTTCCTCACCTTTCTTTGTCTGCCTCCAGGACACTAATCTTCCAAAATGTGTGATTTCCTGTCTGGCTGGAGAGTCCTGCTTTTCTTTGCCCTTGGACTCTGGCTATTTACAAGATACCTGATTCCCTGCCCCATTTTCTCTGCTCATACCTAACTACCTTCCATCTGTTAACAGTAGGATGTGATTTAGGATGTCAGTTGCTTGAGATCCCAGATCGCTTGCTCAGGGCTATGAGGTGCTACATGGGGCAAGTGAACGCTTGGTGATGGGGATGTTTATAATCATTAACTCAAGGTTGGTTCCAAGTTGCAGTACACATGTTCCTCCTGGTGGGCTGAGATAAACTATGCAGAACCATAGAATCCTTTCATGGATGCTGAGGCAGATCAAAGGACTTTTAAAAGAGAGACAAAGCAACCTTCTAGTCCTCTTTCCCCTCAACCCACAGATGGATCTTCTTGGGTGTTTAGATTTTATACAAATTTAAGAAAATAACTAGGGCTTCCTGTCAATGCAGGAGACAAAAGAAATGCAGGTTCAATGCCTGGGTTGAGAAGGTCCCCTGGAGAAGTAAATGACTACCCTCCCTAGTATTCTTGCCTGGAAAATTCCATGAACAGAGGAGCCTGGTGGGGTCACAAAAAGTTGGACACGACTCAGAGACTAACACAAGAAAAAATTGCACCAAGGAAAAGGAGAAATGGGGGTCTCCCTTAAGATCTAGAGCAAAGCTGTTGTAACAGTAACCTAATATTCTGTGAGCGCCCACTCTGTGTCAGGCTTTTCAACATGAAGCATAGATTTCATTGATGAAGAGTAAATTTCGCTTGCTCTTCACAGCAATCTTGTAAAGTAGCTATTGTTGTGTCTCCTTTATAACTGAGGGAGAAGACTTGGGGACATGAGGTGACAAGGGCCATTAGCTCTCTGTAAGGGTCTTTCAGCTGGCAGGTGGTGCAGTGCAGATTTCACTGCAGGTAGCTCAGATGGTAAAGAATCTGCCCCCATTGTGGGAGACTGGGTTTGATCCCTGGGTTGGGAAGATCCCCTGGAGAAGGGAATAGCAACCTACTCCAGTATTGTCTGGAGAATTCTGTGGACAGAGGAGCCTGATGGGCTACAGTCCATGGGATCTCAAAGAGTAGGACACATTGAACAACTGTTAACTTTTCCTGAAACCCAGAGCCCAAGTACACTACCAGTCTGCCCAAGGCCTGAGACTAGACAGAAAGGGTCCCCTGTGACATCATTTTTGGGTTTCCTTATGTTTACTCTTCAGAAAAAAAGACCAACTGTAACCTTTTTAAAATCAAAGGATGATATAAAAATGCCCAGCATCTTCCTTCGTAACGCTTACAACCCATCAAGCTGTATTATTAAAATGACAGGGAACGTTGTTATCCAGTAGATGAACACCTCACCATGAGAGCTTCAGAGCAGAGGGAAACCTAATCCCTCTTGTTGCCACTGTGATGACAGGTATTATATTCCAGGTGCATGAGCGATAACACGGTTGCCTCACCATGTAATTATCATTGTTTCCGTTGGTGTTATCCTAAGTAGTAATTATCACTAACTCACATATGGCATTTGGTAGTAACTTGGAAAACAGCCTGCCACTTGGGCTTCATCATGTGGGGTGGATGCTGATGGTATTATGCTGCAAAACCCGCGGCGCTAGTAGTTGCTTCTGCGAGACTCCCAGTAGGGCTGTATACACTGGGGACGACAGCAGGTTGGGAAGCAAAGCGCCAGTTTGTCATTAGCTGTACGAGTACCTGATTCTCTAATATAAACCTCTGGTAATGTTTAGGTAGGGGTTCGGCCTCAGTGTGAGACCTTAACCAGGCTCCCAGCGCCCCTCTGGCCGGCTGCAGGGGCAAGTGAGTGATGTATATTGCTGTTGCTTCTCTTTAGTCGCTCTGCCGTGTCCGACTCTCTTGTGACCCTGTGGACCATAGCTCTCTTGGTTCCTCTGTCTGTAAGATTTCTCAGGCAAGAGTACTAGAGTGGGTTGCCGTTTCCTCCTACAGGAGATCTCCCGTATCAGGAATCTAACCCGCGTCTCCTACACAGGCAGGTGAATTCTTACTACTGAGCCACACTGGTAGACTTCGGCTGCACTCAGCTAATCCACGACGGTGTGGAGGAGGTGTGAGAGAGACCCAGAGCCCTCTGAGGGGCTAACCCCCGCCTGAGGTGTTTCACTCATAGATGTAGAAAGCAGCCTGCTGCCAGGCTGTAGCTCTGTTAACATACAGTGGCCCTGGACAGTTTCTGGAACTTGGAACAATTGTGTTAGCTACTTAACAGTTGCTTAGCCTTTGACCAGTTACTTTATGTCTCTCAGTTTCAGAGGGCTGGCTGCAATTATTCCCACCCTAGATGTGAAGACTGCTAGGCGCAGTGTTGTACTGGGTTGGCCAAAAGTTTCGTTTGGGTTTTTCTGCAACAGCTTATGGAAAATCCTGAACGAACTTTTTGGCCAACCTAATACATGCTTTAAGCTACTCAAAATTTTCCTTTTCTGGTAAACTATTACTTACTTGGATATTTTTAGCTCCTTTTAACATTTGTCAATAGCAAGCTGTTGTCTTCTTTGAGATTCCTTTTTTTTTTGTTTACCCTCACAAAGTAGCAAAAGTTGGTGTTACTTCACACGACTTACTCATTAACTATGAGTGAAGCTGACCATCCTGTCCTTGAGATGGGGTTGCTGGCTGAGACCAGGCTCAGTCCTGAACACAGTGACGTAGTCTCAGGTACAGGACCAGTGATTCAATTGCTGCCTCAACAGCATTCAGTGTAACCAAGTCATTGGGCTCGCTTGTGGAAAATTGAAATAATTTTCAGTCTATGAATGTTAAAATAGGCTGTGTCATTCTCAAATAAATGTTGGTTTAGATCTGGTGTTTTGGAGTTGCCCAGACCTGGGTTTGTATCCTTGGCCCTGCCATTTGGCAATTGTGTGAATTTGGTCCAGTTTCTTAAGCTCTCCTAGCTGTAGATGTCTCATGTATGCAATGAGAATACAGGATCTACTGCTTAGTGTTATAAGAATTATTAAATAGTGTATTAGATATTATTTATAAAAATGTAAAACACTTAGAGCCTTTGGCACCTAGTTAGCATTTAATAAAGGTTAGCTGTTATTATCATTGCATTACACACTTCCATTTTCTGGAACGAGCTGGCAGTGGCTACCACAGAGGATAGGTGTCAGCAGTCCACCCCTGGTGCAGGCAAAAAAGGCGTACATAATAAGGACACGCAGTAATAAAACTGACAAAGTTTTAATAAAACTTTTTGTTGTTGCCATGGACTAGCAGTTCTAATACTGTCACTGATACCATGCTCCTCTCTTCCAGGGCAGATTACTTCCATCCTATTTGTTCCTACCATCCTATCTCTTCCTAGATACTTACTGGGAATAAATCCTTCATGGTTTTTTTTTTTTTTTTCAGTAATAAAACTGACAAAGTTTTAATAAAACTTTTTGTTGTTGCCATGGACTAGCAGTTCTAATACTGTCACTGATACCATGCTCCTCTCTTCCAGGGCAGATTACTTCCATCCTATTTGTTCCTACCATCCTATCTCTTCCTAGATACTTACTGGGAATAAATCCTTCATGGTTTTTTTTTTTTTGGTCCATTACTTTTTTTCAGTAATTGCTTTACAGAACTTGGTTGTTTTATATTAAGCCTCAACATGAATCAGCCACAGGTATACACACATCCACTCCCTTTTGAACCTCCCTCCCATCTCCCTTCCCATCCCACCCTTCTAGGTTGATACAGAGCCCCTGTTTGAGTTTCCTGAGCCATACAGCCAATTCCTGTTGGCTGTCTATTTTACATATGATAATGAAAGTTTCCCTGTTACTCTTTCCATACATCTTTTTAAGTTTCACATTCGTGTGGCTTAGTTTTAAGACAACCTTTCTTGTCTTTGCTATTAATAGGAGAGATGGCTGTCTCCCTTTGCATTTGTGATACAAAGTTGTGACTTTGTGTTTTCTTCCTTGTTTTCCCAACAGTGCATGATATAGACAGCTATAGGTCTTCCATCAAATATGGGAGTTACTTTTTCAGTTTCTCATCAACCAAAAAATTCTTATTTTGACTTCCAATTTGATGACTACTTTTCAGTCATAGAACTCTGACTCTTATTAGAAAGATCTATTGGCTATCCTGTATGACACGTATCTCAATTCTGTTCTCTTTCCACTGTTTCTACTAATTCTAAACTCTTTTTGTGAAATACTGTCAACCTCTTAACAGGTCTCCCTCCTTATACTCTTACCTCTCTCTAGTCCATTTTCCAAGTAGAAACCAGAATTTACCCTTAAAATGTTAGTTACTTTATATCTCACTTTGGCCCATTGTCTCTCCCATGGATTTCCATCTCATCTAGAATAAAGTGCAAGCTCTCTCTCCCTTCCAAGGTGTGATCTGGCTCTTGGACAATCATTGTTTACCTCCCGGCACTCTTCTCTTGCTCATTTTATTCCAGCCATCCAAGCTTTCTTGAACCTGCTGAGTTTACTTCTGTCTGAGGGTCTTTTAATTTGTTTTCCCTTTGCTTGGAGTGCTCTGTACCTGGATGTTTGCATGGCTCACTTCCTTACTCTCTTTGTGTCTTTTATCCAACTACTCCTGCTCAGAAAGGACAAGTTGACCACTCTATTTTCACTGGCAGGCCCTCTATAGGAAATGCTGTTGGACCCCATTCGTGTCTTTTCAGTCTACCCCAGATGTCTTCTGCAGCCTTAATGGACAGTTGCCTGTACATGCAGAGAGCTTGTTCCCTCTATTTGTATCTCTGCAAGAAGGTTTTCTCAGGCTGCAAGAGTTTGCTTGGCTTGTAGGTCAGGTGGGCTGCAAGTACGAGTTACTGTCCGAAGGAGCAACCCTCAACCAGCTAGGAGCAGAATTTGGTGGATATGTACCCTAGCTGTCTCTCCTCTTGGTGGAGCAATGCAAGGTATATGCTACACTGCCTCTCTGAGGTTCCCCAGTCGCTCATGTGGTGATACACACAGGTATTTATTTGGACGTGGGAAGAGGTTGAACAAACCCCTCCCACTTTACTGAAATGTGCCTGACAAATAAAACTTGTATATATTTAAAATGTACGATGTGATTTGTGACATGATTATCACAATCAAGCTTGTTAATGCTTTCATCACCTCATACCATTTTGTGTGTGTGTGTGTGTGTTATATGTTGAAAACTCTTAAGATCTGCTCTTTGCAAATTTCAAGTATACAATACAGTATTTTTACTGCAGTGTAATTTGTTTACAATATTGTGTTATTAATAGTTTCTGCTATACAATGTGAATTAGCTTTAAATGTACATATATCCCTACCCATCCCCCACCATCCAATCCCTTTGGGTCACCACAGAATGCCAAGCTGAGCTCCCTGTGCCATACAGCAGCTTCCTACTAGATATTTATTTTGCACACGGAGGTGTATATATGTCAGAGCGACACCCAATTCATCCCACCTTCCCCTTCCCCTCCCTTCTCTGTGTCCACACGTCTGTTCTTTTACATTTATGTCTCCATTATTGTCCTGGAAATAGGTTCATCTGTACCTTTTTTCTAGATTATACATATATATGTTAACATATGATATTTGTTTTTCTGACTTCAGTCTGTATGACAGACTATAGATCCACCCACATTGCTACAAATGACCCAGTTTTGCTTCTTTTTATGGCTGAGTAATATTCCACTGGATGTAGGTACCACATCTTCTTGATCCATTTATCCGCTGATGGACATTTAGATTGCTTCCATATCCTTGCTATTGTTAATAGTGCTGCTATGAACTTTGGGGTACATGTGTCTTTTGGAATTAGGGCTTTCTCAGGATATATGACCAGTGGTGGGATTGCTGGGTCATATGATAGCTTCATTTTTAGTTTTTTCAGGAATCTTTATACTGTTCTTCATAATGATTGTATCAGTTTACATTCCCATCAACAGTGTAGGAGGGTTCCCTTTTCTTTACATCATCACTAGCATTTATTGTTTATAGATGTTTTTGGATGATGGCCATTCTGACTAGTGTGAGGTGATACCTCATGGTAGTTTTGATTTGCATTTCACAGTATTATTTAAGGCATTCTTTATTGGCTTTTCTCCTTTCCCCTTCTCTCTCTTTGTTTCCTGTGATCACATACCAAATAAACTACTTGTACCCAAATCCGGTTCTAAATTCTCTCACCATAAGTATCTTTGCTGTAAGCAGTTTTGCTGCACAACTAATTGGTCTCAAGGCAATTTTGCCTTTGAAGATAAAATACCTGGTTGACAGTTTGGTTTCATCGATATATATTGACTTGATAGAAAATGTAATGATAAAACTTATGAAAGTGTGAAATAAGGTGTAAGCCACACTGCAAACTCGACTAGAAAATAACAAATCAGTTTGCAAAATCCTTTGGTCAGTACCATCATCCATCTGGCACATCAAAACTCAAACTGTGCCAAGTTATGCAAATATAAAACAGGCAGCTAGTAATTCACAACAGTCTTTGAGAACACTAATTATTGATTCTTTAGCTAATTTAGATATAACAGCTTGTTCTTTAAAGCTGTCTTTACCAAATTTATCATGCACTATTAGAAGCTGGAGGCAAAAGAATCAAATTCCTTTTATCCTCCCCCCAGAAGAAGTGGTTACATGCTTCCTAATGAATATAAGTTTCTTAAAAATGGTACAATTTTTTTTTTTTTTTTTTGCTATTTGATAGCATAGAACTGGAGAAGGCAATGGCACCCCACTCCAGTACTCTTGCCTGGAAAATCCCATGGACGGAGGAGCTTGGAGGCTGCAGTCCATGGGGTTGCTGGGAGTCGGACACGACTGAGTGACTTCATTTTCACTTTTCACTTTCATGCATTGGAGAAGGAAATGGCAGCCCACTCCAGTGTTCTTGCCTGGAGAATCCCAGGGATGGGGGAGCCTGTTGGGCTGCCGTCTATGGGGTCGCACAGAGTCATACATGACTGAAGCGACTTAGCAGCAGCAGCAGCAGCAGCAGCAGCAGCAGCATAGAACACTGGAGAAGGAAGTGGTAGCCTACTCCAGTATTCTTGCCTGGGAAATCCTATGGACAGAGGAGCCTGGCAGGCTATAGGGGTAACAAAGAGTTGGACTTAGTGAGTAAACAAGCAGAGAACTTGATGTAGACAGAATTTTGGTATTTTGGACAGAATTGGACTTAGATGATTTAGTGAAATAAGGCACTAGTGATAAAGAACCCAGTGCAGGACACGTAAGTTGGATCCCCTGGAGGAGGACATGGCAACACACTCCAGTATCCTTGCCTGGAGAATCCCATGGACAGAGGAGCCTGGTGGGCTACAGGCCAGGGGTTTGCAAAGAGTCAGACATGACTGAAGCGTCTGAGCACAGCACATATGCTATGAATGTGTACTAAATATTACATTAATTTCTTTATAAACCTGATCTCCTTCAATAATTGCAATTTATATCTAAGACAGGTTTTATTATCTATAGTCTGAAAGTGTGGAAATTAGGCTAATTCAAGGTCACATAGTTTGTATGTGAGGGCTTAACCTTCTATGTATCTGAATTGAAAGCTGACACTTTTCTTTATATATCCTAGCTCCTACGCAAGTAATACACTTATAAGTTGTAACTTTTAGTTTTGTGTTAAGGCAATTCTAAAGTTTAAATTGCCCAAAAGGAAGAGGGATGGTATAGGTCAGGTCCCAGAAGCTTTCTGCAAGCACAAGAAAATAATTTTACAAGAAAGGACAGTTCTATAAACTAGTGTTTCAAAGATGCAGGTGGAAAAGAATGAATTTTTATGTAATGTTCTGTTGCTTTGATAGAAAGCTAAAAATAAAATAAATGCTGATCTGGGAATGTTGTAACAGATTCTGATGTATTAATAGTTCTATTGTAATCATATTTCATGACAGTGTCAAATGTGTCTAGTTAACACATTTGTGATGGCAGAATAATTGGGAAAATTTTCCATTACTTGCAGCATCAAGACAAAGTACTCTAGATTTCACTTCTGAAGTGAAATTTGCTTCAGGCACATACTTTTAAACCTCAGGAATGGCAGAGAATTGCTCTCATTTTTCTCCTTTTAATTAAAACAGGGTATTTACTTAAATCTGGACTTACAGAATAAAAGCGATACATTTGAATGAGCAGTACTCCTTTGCATATTGAACAATTCTTAAAGAGAATACTCAACAAATTTAAATGAAGTTTCTGGTTTCCCTACTAACAATCTAATTTTGAATTAATAGAAGACAAAATTCTCTCAGGAATGCTAAGCAAACAAGTAGTTCATAAAGAAAAGAAATTTGATGTCATTCTTGTCTTCTTCTGAGAGCTCAGTATAGAGTGATTGCAAGGGCCGTTGGACAGAAGTCAGAGACCCATGATTGACTGTGACTTGATACTAATGAGGATGATTTTGAACAAGGCTCCAAACATTCTTGAGTTGGAATTCCTGGCCTAAGATTGAACTAGATGCTTTTTATGGGCTCTTCCATTTTTGACCTTCTGTGACTTTATGTGTGTGTGCATGCGTGCTCAGTCATGTCCAATTCTTTGTGACTCTATGGACTGTTTGTACAAACAGTCCATGCCTTAGACTGTCCATGCCTTAGATTGATTGTTAATTTCAGTGGTGTTACACAGGGAAAGTTTGCCCTCTGGAAATACTGTTAACTGATGTGAGAGGCAGCTATGATCTAATAGAACAATCTGTGAAATTAGAATGTGGAGACAGAATTTCAATTTGGGCTCTGTCACTCTAACTCCTTATGTGATCAGAGTATAGCCCTTGGAGCTAGAAAGACCAGATTCAGATCTCAGCTCTGACACTTAGCAGCTGTTTAGCTTTGAGGAATTCATTTCTGATCCTCAGTTCCTCATCTATAGACTGAAGATGATAATGATTCAACTGAGTGGATATTTTGTGAATATTATAATGCGAATGGTTTGAAAGCATTTTGTAGACATGAAACTCACTATACTGATGATGTAAGGAATTAGTATTGATTAAAAGGGGCCAAGCGGGAGGATTGATAAAAAGGCTCTTAAAATTCTTTACAATTTTTTCAAAAGTTTCACACACATGGTTTCATATGATTGTCTAACCCCTTGCCCCCTCAACTCCCCACACCCCACCCCTACATTGCTGCTCCTTGCTTCCCTCTCCCTGTTGCTTACTACTGTATTGTTCCTTTATCTGTGATCCTTTTTGTTTTATTCACATTTATTGTATTTTTCAATAGACATGAAAATCACTATACTGACGTAAGGAATTAGTATTGATTAAAAGGGGCCAAGTGGGAGGATTGATAAAAAGACTCTTAAAATTCTTTACAATTTTTTCAAAAGTTTCACACACATGGTTTCATATGATTGTCTAACCCCTTGCCCCCTCAACTCCCCACACCCCACCCCTACATTGCTGCTCCTTGCTTCCCTCTCCCTGCTGCTTACTACTGTATTGTTCCTTTATCTGTGATCCTTTTTGTTTTATTCACATTTATTGTATTTTTCAGATTCCACATATAAGTGATATTAAATAATATTTATCTTTCTCTGACTTGTTTCACTTTGTGTAGTGCCAGGTTCATCCATTTACTAAGGCAGAATTTCCTTCGTTTTTGTGGTTGAGTGGTATTCCATCGTGTATATGTACCACATCATCTTTATTCATTCATCTGTTGATGGACACTTAGAGTTGCTTCTATACTTTGGCACTCATAAATAATGCTGCTATGAACATTGGGGTGTATATATCTCTTAAAATTAGTGTGTTTTTGTATATATACCTAGGAGTAGAAATGCTGAGTCATGATAGTTCTATTTTTAGTTTTCTGAGACATTGCCATGCTGTTTTCCACAGTGGCTGCACCAACTTACATTCCCACCAAGATTCCGTTTTCTGCACATTCTTGCCAACATTTGTTGTTTGTGTTCCTTTTGACAATAGTCATTCTGACGGGTGGGTGTGAGGTGATAACTCATTGTGGTTTTGATTTTCATTTTCATGATGGTTAGTGATATTAAGCGTCTTTTCATGTGTCTTTTAGCCATCTGCACTTCCTTTTTGGAAAAATGTCTATTCAGTTCTGCCCTTTTTAATTTTCTTTTTTGGTGTTGAGATGTATGAGTTGCTTACATATGTTGAACATTAACTCTTTATTGTTCATGTCATTTGCAAATTTTGTTTCCCATTTGGTAGATTGTCTTTTTATTTTATTGATGGCTTGTGTTGCTGTGCCAAAGCTTTTAAGTTTAATTAGATCCAATTTGTTTATTTTTTGTCTTGTTTCCTTTGTTTTGGGAAATGAATTGAGAAATGGCAGAAGTCCCCAAACAAATGTAAACCTTGAGAAGGCTCTAATTTCTTTGACGTTGGAAATGTGACAGATCAGATATGCCAGTTTCTCCTAATCATAAACATTAAATTGCTGTTCTTTAGGGTTCAAATGAAGAATAAAAATCTCTAAAAAAAATGCAGTTAGAAATCTGTGTAGTTGTTTAAAAAACAGCTTTATTGAGCAACTAAATGTGTCATGCACTGTTTCAGACGTCTCATTTTATTTGCATAATGACCCTATGAAGAAGGCTTAGAGATGTTGAATAACTTGGCCAGAGTCATGTGGTTGATAAGACAGAGCCCTGATTTTACCTCATGTTTTTTAAGAGGTCAAAACTCATACTGTATCTTCTGCCTTTATGCTGCCTCTAGGTCAACAGGAAAAGTAATTATATTTATAATAATACTGAGGTCCAGCCATGTGAGAAACATTAAATTATGCAATTATATGATCCCTTTGAAAAAACTTCAAAGATCACAAAAACTTCACAAAACTTCTTCTGATGCAAATTTAATTCTCATGTAAGAAAAAAAATTTTTTTTAAGCTTTTACTTTCTAGAATGTTGATGACACATTGGTAAATTGGTTTAAAAATCCAATGAATAAAGGAAGTTGAAAACAAGCAAAAAAAATGAGTTTAGGCTAATAGAAGGAAAAATAATTTCCTACCATGACATGCACATATATTTTAATATATACATAAGGATTATGTTATACATGTTAGCATTTATGTATTAATTTGGGGAATGAATGATACAAATGTTAGCTAGCAAGAACTAAAGATTTAGAGTTAATAGAGAGATAAGAAAAAAAATAGAGAGATAAGGATAAATTGGGAATGGTTAAGTCAACTAAATGGGCAGTGATTTGTAGAATATCAAGCTCCACCAAAACCATTTCAAGTCCTTGGATCCTACCCTGTCTGTAGGACTTAAATGAACTATAAAGAGAAGAGTTACATAAAAATACATGTTCTGCCTCATCAGGTTCAAGAATCTGCAACACTTTTGGCATTATGCTAAGACAGGCAAGAATTTTTATACGTATTGTCAAATCCTCAAAACAGCCCTGCGATATATAGTTTATAAATTTTCATTTTTCCAGTAAGGAAACTGAGCCTCTGAATCTGTCTTGGCTGCTGCCACCTCCTCTCCCCTACTGTGAACCCTCAAAAAGTGCCATTTCTCTTTTCAAAGGAAGGGAGCTGAACCGGAATTTCCCAAGTCCTAAGGGCTTCTGCACCTGATCGTGATTTTCATCTCTGTCCCATTTCCAGTTGTCACTCTTGATGACTTCATATCCAGGATGGTGAATGTCTGTGGTGTGTCAGCAATGGTATTTTATGACCAGTCACTTGATGCTCCATCTTCCCTGCTACCTCCCTCATGGCTCACGCACATGAACTTGATCTTTTAAAAAGGGAGGAGGTGAAAGCTGTGACTGGCAACATTTCCATGTGCTGAAGCATGGTAGCAGATCCCAGATGAGGACAGAATTCTTGAATCTATCAGAGCACTTACATCATCCTACCCTGGTAGCTCAGTGGTGATTAATCCACCTGCAGTGCAGGAGACCCTGGTTCGATACCTGAGTCAGGAAGATCCCCTAGAGAAGCGAATGGCAATCCACTCCAGTATCCCTGCCAGGGAAATCCCATAGACAGAGGAGCCTGGAGGGCTACAGTCCATGGGGTTGCAAAAGGAGTTGGACATGACCGAGAGACTCCACAGCAGGAGCAGCCTCGTGAGAGTAGGTATTTGCTTCTGAGGCTGTCTTTCTTCCTTCTCCATGGGCTCCTCAGAGGCAGGGACCAGAGAATGTGTACTCTTTGTCACTACAGACTCCTTTCAGGAGGACCTAAACAGTGCCTCAAAGAATACTTCATGGAAAATGAAGACCACCACCTCATCAGCCCCCAACATCCCATGCCCATTTGAAGGCTATTCTTGTCCTATCCTAGAGACGTGTGAGTAAAAGGCAAGAGCCTCCATCTTCAGCCTGCTTTTTAAAAATATTGCCATCTTCCTTCTGTACATTGCTTACTTGCTTCTGGGTCTACCTCCCTGTTCTTTCTGTGGGATCTTCACTCTCAAGCTCTTTTGGGAACTCTGGCCTTTCATCATGGATACACTTTTTCCTCCAGCCTCCTTAGACTATCTGTTGTCTTCCATCATGTGCCTGAAAGTTTCTGGTGGTTGTCAACTTTGCTCTCTTTTCTCACTGTGACGTACAAACCATTGTTCTGTTTGTTGCCTTTGATAAAACAGCTCTGTGTGTAAGGCTCATGGTGTTCCTAATGTCACTTTTGTAGTTCTGGATGACTCCCATTTCCTGACCTCTTAGTTACTTCTTCCTATTCATCAAGGACTTTTTTGCTCCTGGCCATTATCTTTCCATTTCTGTTTGAGCTCCTATTTTCATTTTAGATAATTTTCATACCCAAGTGGACGAACTGTATTAGCCTCAAATCTTCCTGACCTCACTTGTTGCTGTTGAGTCGCTCAGTCATGTCTGACACTGTGTCCCCATGGACCCGCAGCATACCAGACCTCCCTGTCCTCCACTGTCTCCCAGAGTCTGCTCAAACTCATATCCATTGAGTCAGTGATGCTGTCCAACTGTTTCATTCTCTGTCGCTCCCTTTTCCTTCTCCCTTTAGTCTTTTCCAGCATCGGGGTCCTTTCCAATGAGCCAGCTGTTCATATCGTGGCCAAAGCACTGAAGATTGAACATCAGTCCTTTCAGTGAATATTCAGTATTGATTTCCTTTAGGATTGATTGCTTTGATCCTTGCAGCCCATAAGACTCTCAAGAGTCTTCTCCGCCACTACAATTCAAAAGCATCAATTCTTTAGTGCTCAGCCTTCTCTATGGCCCAACTCCTTACCTCATGAGTGCGTGAAAGTCTCTCAGTTGTGTCTGATTCTTTGTTACCCCATGGGCTGTAGCCCACCGGGCTCCTCTGTCCATGGAATTCTCCAGGTGAGAATACTGGAGTGTATAGCCATTCCCTTCTCCAACGGATCTTCCCAAACCTGGCCTCATGGATTCCAATAATTTTCTCCATATTCCTACTGTTTCACAAGCAAAGTTATGTTGCAGTTTTTGTGGGTACCCCTTCAAGGCTCTGCATTCCCTCTTTCCTTGGCATTTTCTTTTGGTATTTTCCTCTTCATGACTTCAGTTCTTTGTTCCCTAAGGCCACTGGTGCATCTTTTTAGCCACTCACTTTCTTTTCAACAGAATTAATGCCTTTTTCTCCTTTTATTTCCATAGAATCTGCGCTGGATGTACCAGCAACACTTAAAACACAAAGCCTCTGAAACTTAGCTCAGGTTGTTTTGTTACCAAACTCACCCCTTCTGTGTGCTTTGTTTGGATAAGTTGTGTCACACAAGCTAGAAACTTTGGAGAGGAGATTTTTGGACTCTTCATAATGCTCATACCCATTACACACTGAAGACACATCATGAATTTGGGTCTCTTCTATTTCTTGCATTCTCATCATCACCATCTCATCTTCCCTTCATTCTTGTAGTGATGTATATCTTCCTCATCTTCTGTCTGTTAAATGCTAGTTTTAATTCTCTTCTGCAGAAGACTTGCCCTCTCTCGCTCGCTCTTTTCTTCCTTGAGCTTGCTGTGACATTGGACCTGCTGACTGCTCCCTTCTTATTCTTTAATTATCTTCCATTGACTTTTAAGAAATCACTTTCTCTCTCTCTCTTTTTTTTTTAACAATGTTGCGTTAGTTTCAGGTGTATAGCAAAGTGTGTATATGTTCTTTTTCAGATTCTTTTCTGTGATAGTTTATTACAAGATACTGAATATAGTTTCCTGTGCTACACAGTAGGTCTTTGCTTGTCTCTTTTATAAAGAGCAGTGTGTCTTTTCATCTCAAATACCTAATTTATCCGTCCCCACTCCTTTCTTCTTTGGTAACCAAAAATTTGTTTCCTTTGTTTGTAAGTCTACTTTATTTTGTAACTAAGTTCATTTGTATAATTTGTTTAGACTCCACATGTAAGTGATATCATATGCTCTTTGTCTTTCTGTCTGACTTACTTCACTTAGTATGATAATCTCTAAGTCCATCTCTATGGCTGCAGATGGAATTATTTCATTCTTCTTTATGGCTGAGTAATATTCCATTGTATATATGTATCACGTCTTCTTTACCAGTCATTTGTCAGTGGGCATTTAGGTTGATTCCATGTCTTGGCTGTTGTACAGTTGTGCAGTTGTGAACATTGGGGTGAAGGTATCTTTTTGAATTAGAGTTTTTGTCTTTTCTGGATATGTGCTCAGGAGTGGGACTGCTGGATCATATGGCAATCTAGTTTCTTATGGAACTTTCATACTTTTCTCCATAGTGAGTGCACCTGTTTACATTCTCACTAAGAGTTTAGGAGTGTTCCCTTTTCTCCACATCCTCTCCAGCATTTATTATTTGTAGACTTTTTATGATGGCCATGCTGACTGGTGTGAGGTGATACCACATTGAAATTTTAATTTGTGTTTCTCTAATAATTAGCGATGTTGTATCTGTTGGTTTCTTTTTCCCTTTATGATTTATCCTCTTCCTTTTCTCTTGGGGTTTGTTTTCGTCTTTCTTACCATTAAGCCACACCTTATATGTTGGCACCTAACACTCTTTCCTTAGCTCTTTTTCTCTTCTTACTCTGTCTGTCCTCTCTGGACCAAACCATTCATTCATGTGATGTTTGTCATCCACCCAATATGGTTGACACTTTATCTTCATGCTGGTCCTTTCTTTTGAAATCCTGTCTCATTTAGCTGAGTGCCTACTTATTTGCCATCTCCATGTGGATGTTACATAGACCTTCTAGCCCATTGTCAAAGAGAGAACTTGGTGTCTTTCCCCATATATATGCTCCTTCTCTATTCTGCACCTTAGCTATTGACATCCACCAAAGCAGAAAGCATTCTCTTTTACCCTTCACATGTAGACAGGCCTAAGAGTCTACATCCTTGACATTGTCTGTCCATCTTCACTGCTCCTGCTACAGTTTAGGCTCTTCCCGGGTCTGCATTCTAAGTCTTACCACATCTCTTCTCTTGTCCCCTAAACATGAATTCCATGACATGATTTGAAGTTTCCAGGACAGAAAGAGGCTATATGTCCTTTGACCCTCCCATAGCCACTTGAATTCCCTTGTTTCCCTGCTAATACCTATCCCATTCCAAGTGTCACTTATTTGCAGAATCTATTTGTATCTTTGCATATAACTGGCTGTTCCATGCACCGTGTTCATCTTTCTAGTATGATAATGGAGGCTAATAAAACATAATTTATTATATTCATTTGTTTATAGTTCAGTTTCACTTACTGCATCAGAAGCTCCTTGAGGGTGAAGCTGTGTTTTAATCACCTCTGTGTCCCAGAGATGAAGAGGCAGCTTAATAAATACTTGATCAACTTGTCAACCAAATGGAATAGATGCTGTGTTTGAATATTAGATTTTTTTCAATTCATTTAATATAACAAGGATCACTAAAACCATGTTTAACACGTTTACATTTTCATCCAAAGCTCTGTAGTTTTTAGAGAAGTCCCATCTTCTGCATAAATAGAAACCACTTTAAAAATATTACAGCTTCATGATCAAGGAGCAAATTCCTTCGGCCTCAGGTGGACTCTTTGGTAAATGCATGGCTTTGCATATATTGGTTAATTTCTTCTGATAGTAGGAGGAAGTTGGGAAGAAATTTACATGTAATGTATTATAATTTTTTCCCATAAGTGTAGCTTAACTGCTCCATCAGGAGAAAGTCTCATGTAAATTTATAACACTAGGTTTGAGAAGAAGCAGTTCTCTCATTATTTCTGTATCTTCAATCCAGCCAAATAGCAGTCACTCCATTGTAGTAAAGTGCAACAGATAAGAGTCCTGAGATAGGAGTTTGAGTTCTCGGGCAGCTGTTTACGGATTTTGTGACCTTGCACAGGCACCTTAAATGTCCTGAGTCTCAGTTTCTTTATTTGGTTATTTCATAGGGCTTGGGTCAAGTCAAAAGACATGATGTATATGAAATGTACTTTTTGCCCTCTGAACTGTAGGACAAAGCTCAGTGAAGAAGCCCCATGAATAGAAAGCACATGGATTTGGGAGCCAACAGAACAGTTTCAAATCTTGGTTTTTCCACTTTTGTGTGACTTTGGGCACATTACTTAACTTTGTGGAACATTGCTTCCTCATTTGTAGCATGGGGATAATATCATCTACCTTCTACAACTGTGGAGAAGATTGAAAGCGATGTGTCTGGCTATAGTCATGGCTCCGTAACTGGGGCTAGCATGGGTGAAAGCAGCATCCAGTTTTTGAAATCGTCCATCCTCTGGGTTTGTCTTGCACAGTGTACACTGATCACCAGCCATCAAGATGAGTCTCTAATATGGGTTAAGCTTGAGCAGAGTCAAATGCATTTGGACTTTAATTTTTTGGAGCTGTTCACACTCCTTTAAAACAAACATGTGGAAAGTATTTATTGTGACTGGAACTCTCACATAATGATTATAGTTTCCATTTGAAGCTAGCCACGGTACCAGGCACTTTGTATAAATATCTCATTTAAACTTCATGTCAGTTGTGGAAGGCAGTAATGATTACCCTCTCCATTTAAAGAGGATAAAATTTATTCACAGAAATGCTAAGCTTCATTTACATGCTAGTAATTGATGAAAGTGAAAAAGGAGAGTGAAAAAGTTGGCTTAAAACTCAACATTCAGAAAACGAAGATCATGGCATCTGGTCCCATCACTTCATGGCAAACAGATGGGGAAACAGTGGAAACAGTGTCAGACTTTATTTTGGGGGGCTCCAAAATCACTGCAGATGGTGATTGCAGCCATGAAATTAAAAGATACTTACTCCTTGGAAGGAAAGTTATGACCAACCTAGACAGCATATTAAAAAGCAGAAATATTACTTTGCTAACAAAGGTCCATCTAGTCAAGGCTATGGTTTTTCCTGTGGTCATGTATGGATGTGAGAGTTGGATTGTGAAGAAAGCTGAGCGCCAAAAAATTGATGCTTTTGAACTGTGGTGTTGGAGAAGACTCTTGAGAGTCCCTTGGACTCCAAGGAGATCCAACCATTCCATTCTAAAGGAGATTAGTCCTGGGTGTTCATTGGAAGGACTGATGCTGAGGCTGAAACTCCAGTACTTTGGCCATCTCATGCGAAGAGTTGACTCATTGGAAAAGACCCTGATGCTGGGAGGGATTAGAGGCAGGAGGAGAAGGAGACAACAGAGGATGAGATGGCTGGATGGCATCACCAACTTGATGGACACGAGTTTGGGTGAACTCTGGGAGCTGGTGATGGACAGGGAGGCCTGGTGTGCTGCGATTCATGGAGTCACAAAGAGTCAGACATAACTGAGTGACTGAACTGACTGACTGACAAGACAGCCTCAAGAGTGAACCGAGGGCTTCTGGTAATTAGCCCAGTGATTTTTCTGCCACATAACAAGTGGGCCAAGCTCACTTCAGCACTATGGCTCCTCCTTCAAAATCAAGGGCATGGCTGAGTGCATAAACTTAGCTTGGCAGATACCAGCTCTCATGTGCTTTCACATCGCTGGTTTCAGCAAGATTTCTTACCGTGGATGAAGGCCCAGCCCTGACTTGGGCATGAATCTTGATCTTGGTCAGGATATGAATATCTGGGACTTTCTGCCTTTGCCTGCTTTTGCAATTTTCTGTATTTTGGGAGTGTACCATGTCACACAATTACTGATTTGTTGATTTGTTCAACATTTATGACTCGTCAGCTCTGTGCCTTGAAATCATAACCACTACTGAGGATAACAGGATGAGAATCCTTGTCTTTGTCCTCAAGGAACTGAGTCCAATAGAGCACGATAAAGATAATTATAATTTATTGGAGTTTTTGAAGTCAACGGACATCATCATGGTGGTCTGGGAACACAGAGGACAGCATGGAAGATTTCCAACCAAGGTTGAGTGCTTCTTGAATACATGAAGAGTAAGGTAATTATAAAATAATTTGGGGAAGAGAAAAAGAAGGGGAAAAGGAATGTATGAGCAAAGTGTTTATGATTAGATCCTATTAAGAAGTGTGAAAAGTTCAGGGAAGGCTAGAACATAGAGAGGCAATGGCGACTGGCACAGGGCTTGATCGCATGGATGTTTCAGCAATATTAAGGTAATTGGAATAAATGTTTTGGACAGGAAGGCATCACTGATCTGTTAAATATGATAATGAAAGGATCAGAGCGGCAGCTCAGGTAGATCCAGCTATTGAAGAGATTAGGAGGATGGATTGGAGGGGCACACTTGAAGCTGGGATGCCAGGGAGGAATAATCTAGGTTGGAGATACTGAAGGCCTGGTCCTAGTGGTGGCAAATGGTTGGAGAGAAGAGAAGGGTGCTACCTAGAGGCTGAATTGGCACAACTCGCTGATGTGATGCTATGTGGCGTGTGGAAGGAGGCTTCCTGGATTTCTGTCTTAAAATTTAATTGGAAAATAATTGTTTTACAGTGTTGTTAATTTCTGCTGTGCAACAAAGTGAGCCAGCTATATATATACATACACCCTCTCCCTTTTGGATCCATCTCCCATCCCAACCATCGAGGTCATCACAGAGCACCAAGCTGAGCTCCCTGTCCTCCTGTGATTGAGAGGATGATAACCTCAGTTCCTGAGCAGAGAGCCCTCAATAGGAGCAAGTTTCTTAGGGAGGCGAGGACCACACTGGATGTGGTCACAAGCCCCATGCCTTGCCTTTTCACCATTCACCTCTCTTTACATCCATTGCCAAGTTTCTCATCATTGTCCTCATCATCTCCTGCCTAGACTACGCAACAGCCTCTGGTCCCTAAAGTCTTTGATCTCCCTGTACATGGCACTGACATGCCACCCTTCTGCTTAAAATCTTCTAATCTTTCCAAGACCCTTGGAGAGGCCTGGAGTTTAATCTCATCCCAGCTGACCTCCCCAAGATTGCCCACCACTCCTTCCGAGGAGCAGCCTCGTCTTTTGTAATTGGAGGACCTGACACAAACAGGAGGCGACCTACGAAGATATGCTTGTATGTGTGTGTGTGTGTGTCAGAGTGTGATATTTTTGTCAAAACAAGGTAGAAAAAGAGAACGGTATCTATTGGAGAGGATAGAAAAGGTATCATGAATAGGGCATGCTCTGTTTTGGACTTGAAGGTATCATTGGGGGCAAGACAGGTGACAAGGAAGAGGGAAGGCATTGCTGGCAGGGGGACCAGCATGGGAACACACAGGGGCACTGGAGCAGGGGCACTGGGGGTGTGCGAGAGAGGAGGCGGTGGGGTGGCGAAAGATGCTGGGTTGACCAGGGCGGAAGAGGAGCCTGAGACAAGTTTGGAGCTCACAAAAGCGAGTCATCTTTACTTTGTGATCCAGGAGCTTAACTTTAAAAGAGAATTTTACTGATGCTCTATGTATGCTGGAAAATCAGTATGAAGTAATATCAAAGCATTTTTGATTATTCAAGTATCTTCAGGTTAAAGCCGTCCATTTGCAAGTGTGTTAGAGATTACTCCACCCTTTCACTAAGGCCCAGAGTGCTTTGCCCAGGTCAGGCTCAAACACAGGTCTCTTAACCTCGGTTCCAGGTGTTTTCCTGCTATGATATAGCTGGCTCTTCTAACTTGCTTTAATCTCTAAACAATCATATACTCTTGTTGGGTAAATCAGACTAGAAGGGTGGCTTAGTCGAACTGTGCTTAATTTCTTGAGGGTTTTGTTAAGCCTCTCTTCACTGATTTGCTCCAGCTGAGAAGAAGCCGATATAGAAGAAGTAAACAAAAAATGCCTCAAACCGCAGCTATAAAGGCTCGCAACTAAGGGTACACAGCTGACCACAGCTGGAGAGGCAACGCGAGACTTCATTCTGATTTCCCTCACCAGCTGGAGTGGAACAAAATCACTTAAGGGCATCTTGATGCCCATGTTTGAAAACTGCTTCAAATCTCAGAAGTGTAGCATTTGTTCTGGAAGAACTAGTTCCTGAATTCCCTGGCCTCTCAGTCCTCTTTGAAGTGAAAGATTCTGTTTGATGAGGGTTGTGTTGAGAACATATATATTCAGCACCAAAGCAGGAAGTCAGTGCTGTTTTGAAACAGAGTACCAGGAGGAAATCGCTCATGCCAATCGTGGGGATTTGGTTGGTACAACTCTTCAGGATATTTTGAGCTTGATTTTGTGTGTGTGTGTGTGTGTGTGTGACTGTGCCGTATGGCTTGTGGGACCTTTTCTCCCCAACCAGGGATCAAACCCATGCCCTCTGTGGTGAGTGTGGAGTTTTAACTACTAGCCCACCAGGGAATTCCCTGAGCTTGATTTTTTGAGGTAATTTTTGAAACTCCAAATACTTTGGCCACCTGATGCGAAGAACTGACTCATTGGAAATGACCCTGATGCTGGAAAAGATTGAAGGCAGGAGGAGAAGGGGATGGCAGAGGATGAGACAGTTCAATGGCATCACCGACTGGATGGACATGAGTTTGAGCAAGCTCTGGGAGTTGGTAATGGACAGGGAGGCCTGGTGTGCTGCGGTCCATGGGCTCGCAAAGAGTCGGACATGACTGAGCAACAGAACTGAACTGAGCTTAAAAGAATTATCTTCTAAAGCACATTCTTCTTAAATAATGAGCTTTTGCATGGAAAAATCCAAGGTGTTGTGGAATGCCAGGAGGTAATGTGTCAGCCATAGAAAAGACTACGCCTGGGGGTATTTTTTGGACACACAGTGGGCCATGTCAGCTCTTTGGCAGCAGAAACATCTTCCAGGTGTCTGTATGAAGGTGCCAAGAACTGAAGAGAAAAGAAAATCAGCTGGCATTTTTTCTGGATTCATTGAGTAACCACCATGATAACCACCATGGTAACTACTATAGTGATCACTGTTGGCTTACGCATAGCTCCCTGTATACTGCCTCTCAGGAACCCATTCCATTCTCTTTGTGATCACTTGCCCAATCTATTTCTTAAAAAATTGTAAGCTGAAGTAGTGAGAGTCTTGCTTCTTTGTTCTCTTTGTATGCCTAGTACCTAGCATGGTATCTGATGGGAAACAGGCCCTTGCTAACAATTTACTGAATGAATGAAGAAGTACTTTGGAGCTAAAGATCAGAATAGTAGTTGATAGATATTCAAGGAGACAAGGGGCTTCCCTGGTGGCTCAGAGGTAAAGAATTTGCCTGCTAATCCAAGAGATGCAGGAGACACAGGAACAGTCCATGGTATCGCAAGAGCCAGGCATGACTGAGTGATTAAACAGCAAAATGAATTAACATTCACTTTCACTCAGTGAATAAAAAATTAACATTTTTTATTGAGATATCATATACCATAAAATTCATCCATTTAAATTGATTTTTAGTATAATTAGGGTCATTCAGCCATTTCCACAACCTAATTTAGACCATTGCTGTCCCCCCAAACCTCTGTACGCATTGGTAGTCACTTCTTATGCCCGCTCAAACATACATGCTCCTGATATAGTAAATCACTAATATATCTTAGTACCATGTAACATTTTATGTATCTATATCAATGTATAGCACATCTATATATGTATTCTAACAAAAAGTGGCATCCTTTTGGAGCTGTGGATTGTCATAAAGGGATCCTTCAGTGCGTTACATGACAAGAAGGGCTTATACCAGCTGTTTTTTCTGGGCTGGTCAATGTTGCCCCTGTCAGATGGTGGGGAGAAGCATCCCAGAGGCAGGAGTACAAAGGTTTAGCAGGCAGGCAGTCATTGGATTGAGGGAGGTTGCTGCTGAGAAAGTGAACCTACTTCAGGCCTATTCAAAGGCCAAGTACCAAGTGTGAGAGCTGAGACATAATCAATAGGATCCAAAGTTGAGGGTGTGTGTGTGCGTATGTGTTAGTCACTCCATCGTGTCTGACTCTTTGCAACCCTACGGGCTGTAGCCCATCAGGCTCCTCTGTCCATGGGATTCTCCAGGTAAGAAAATGAGTGGGTAGCTATTCCCTTCTCCAGGGGATCTTTCCAATCCAGGCATTGAACCCAGGTCCCCTGAATTGCAGGTGGATTCTTTACTGTCTGAGCCAACAGTGAAGCTCAAAGTTGAGGACAGGAGACACTGAAAATGACCTCTGACTTTAGTCTTATGACCTTTTGCTCTGCTCTCTGGAAGATCTTCTCTAAGTAACTGCTGACCCTTTAGTAGGGGTCCAAAGAAGGCATTCTGATGTCTTGTGGAAAGAATCTTGACTCAAGATTAAGGAGCAGTTCATGTATCTTGAATTTTTAAGAAACTGATGGGAAGTTCTGGAGAAAAAAATAAAGAAGAATGTTAATTTCATTTATTTAGCAAATGCATACTTGTTGTCTATGAGCCAAGTATTGTTCCAGGCACCAGGGATATTTAATAAAATAGAAAAAAAAATCTCTAAAAACCTACATTCTGGATGAAAATGTAGACAAAAGCAAGATAATAAAAATATAATAGTATGTGAATAACAAAATTGAAAGAGGAAACTGATACAGAAAAAGGGAAGTGTTCTGGGGAGTGGGAGAGGGAGAAGGTAATTTTATATGGTAACCAGGGGAGGCCTCATTGTGCAGGTAACAGTTAAGTAAAGGCCTGAGTAGGGGAAAAAGTGAGTCTTTGGATGTTGAGGGGAAGAAAATAGCTGAAGTGAAGAGGCTCTGAGTGGGGAGGTGTTTGAAATGTTTAAGAACTAGGGAGACGGCTGGCATGGCAGGAATGCAGTGTTGGGGGCGGTGAAGGAGAGAATTACCAGACAGGGTAAAAGACAGGGGCAGGCACAGGGTCTTCTAGAACCTTGAAGACAATTGAAGAATTTTGGGTTTCACTCCGGATGAGATGGGAAGCCACAGAAGTTTTAAATTTTTTTGTATAAATTTAAAAAACATTTTGAAGTTTTATTTTTGAAGTTTTAATTTTTTGAAGTTTTATTTTTGAAGTTTAATTTTTGTAAGGTTATTTTTGGCTGTTCTGGTCTTGGTTGCTGCACGGGCTTTCTCCAGCTGCGCAGAGTGGGGGCTACTCTCTGCTTGCAGTGTGCGGGCTTCTTGTGGTGGCTCCGCTTGTTGTGGAGCAGAGGTGCTAAGGTGCACGGGCTTCAGGGCTCAGCAGTTGCACTCGTGGCCTCAGGAGCACAGGCTCAACAGTGGCGCCGCTTGGACTTAGTTGCTCCACAGCATGTGGAATCTTCTGGGTTGGAAGATTGCCATTCCACACGGATTCTACAGGGGTTGAACCTGTGTCTCCTTCACTGGCGGGCAGATTCTTTACCAGTGAGTCACCAGGGAAGCCCTGGAGTTTCTATCTTTTAAATGAGGAATACAATTTAATCATTTTAAATGCACAGTTCAATAAAGATAGGAATTCCCGTTGTCTTTTGGACAATGCCTTTCTCTTTTTTCTCTTTCTTTGTAGTGGTTAAACACTTGTCTTTCAAGCTACTAAAAAGTTGAAGGAATGTTAAATAACTGAGCTAATGTTATTCCTAATCTTTAACATGGGACTGGCTTAGCTCTTCTTCCTTCTGGACTCCCTGACTTTCTCCACTTTTGGATGACGTGGTATCCCCTCCCCACTCAGTCCATCACTTTCCTATTTTCAAGGATAGAACTCATTATCCTCTTCCCTTGGTGACGGATAATCTCCCCCTTCCCCAACCTCACGCGCTTTTATTTGCCATTAAATGAGGCCATCTGCTATTTGATTTATCTCAAACTTCTATGTTCTGGCTGAGATCCATCCATTTCTTAGGCTTCTTCATTTCCATCATCACTCCTGCCAGTTGGCTTCCTTATAAAGGCCAATTTATGTGAAAAAGCAGTTTTTATTTCTTTAAGGAAGGTACTGGGTATATGAGGATGTATGAAAACACTAAGACTCCTACTGAAAAAAAAAGGAGAAGGTAATTCAACTGATGAAAGAAGATGTTGAAATAGCCACTGTATACACTGCTAGGACAGAGCAAATTTGGTGCAACTTTTTTGCAAGATATGTCAGTTGATACCATTCACTACTAGCTGTAGCTGCTTCTTAGTTTCTTCTGTATCTATACCTACATCTATATCTAGATAGATATCTAATCTTAAAATTTCATTTTTTTTTGACTTAGACCCTTTCTTAGAGATCTCTTTTTGCTGTATTATTCTGTGTGGCTGCTAAGTCGCTTCAGCCATGTCCGACTCTATGTGACCCCATAGACAGCAGCCCACTGGGCTCCTCTGTCTCTGGGATTCTCCAGGCAAGAATACTGGAGTGGGTTGCCATTTCCTTCTCCAATGCACGAGAGTGAAAAGTGAAAGTGAAGTTGCTCAGTCATGCCCGACTCTCAGTGACCCCGTGGACTGCAGCCCACCAGGCTCCTCCATCATGGGATTTTCCAGGCCAGAGTGCTGGAGTGGGTGCCACTGCCTTCTCCGTTCTGTGTGGCAATTTCCCCTTAATCAGGTACCATATGACCAATGTGTATTCTGGCTGTCAGGGCCCTCCCGCTCCCTCCAGCAAGTCCCTCAGCCAGTGGTAACTAAAAATTTGCCCCATAACCTTCTAGTGTATGTTTACCTCTCCTGAATCTCAATAAAATTGTTTTGAATAAATAGAAAAAAGTAGAGATAAATCAATTAGCATAATATATGGATCATTTTCGTCACATATATTTTAATTATTATTACTATTTTAGAGGATTTAGAATAATAAAAATTAGGAAACAATATAAGTGTGCAGTGAAGGTGCATTAATTCAATTAACTTTGGGCTATTGATATGTGAATATATTTGACATAAAATATTGGGTGATAAAAAGCAATTTATGATTTCAGTCCCCAGTAATGGCAGAATGGGTAATTTGGACTAATCATTTACTATTTGGGACCACTTTTCCCTAGGAAAGTTTGCTTTGTCTAGGAGCCTGTTAAGACCTAGAGAAGCCAAATACATGTATTTTTTTAGATATTAATTTTTAGCAGTTTTAGGTTCACAGCAAACCTGAGAGGAAGGTACAGATATTTTCTTCATAGATTCTGTCCCCCAACACATGCACCCTCATTAAACAACATCACTCAGTAGAATGGTACATTATTTTTATGAAGGACGAACCTAAAAGTCCCTAAGTTACCTTGGAGTTCTCTCTTGGTGTTGAACCATCTATAGGCTTAAAAATGTAGAATGACATATCCATCATTATAGTATCATACAGAATATTTCCACTGTCCTAAAAATCCTTTGTGCTCTACCTCTCTCTCTCTCTCTCTCTCTCTCTCTCTCTCTCTCTCTCTCTCTCTCTCTCTCTCTCTCTCTCTCTGTGTGTGTGTGTGTGTGTGTGTGTGTATTGGCTTCTCTGGGTGAATTGCACGCAGATTTTTTACAGTATGAGTCACCACTCAATGAAATAATTGTAGAGTATTTAAAGAAAAATCCAGCAAATCTAAAAGAAAAAAAAATTAATAGTCATATGGAGAGAGATTCAAATTCTTCTGTAATTGATAGAGCGGGCAGACAAAAATGATTTCTTCAGGTAGAGAAGATTTGAACTACATTTGAATAAATATGACTTAGTAGACATATAGCACACTGAAAAGTATGTATATTTATTACCCATAGAACTTTAACAAAATTGGCCTTTTACTGAACTATAAAACAATTAACATATTTTCAAAGACTGAAATTAAATAAAGTATGTTTTCTCTCTACTGAAATGAAAGCTAGAAATAAAAAAATCTAGAAAATATTATAGAAATCAAGAAATATTTTTCAAAATGAACAGTGGTCAAAGAAGAAATAATAAAAGAAGATATTTTGAACTGAATGATAATAAAAATAAAACATATCAAAACTTGTAGACACCAGCTAAAGCCATGGGTTGAGAGGAAGTAGTGCCTTTAAATGCACATAATAGAAAAGAAAGTTGAGGATTAATGTTCTTAGTATCTATTTTCAGAAGGTAGAAATAGAAATATTATTCTTCCATATCTGTCCAACAAAAATGTGTGCCTATGGTCATCAAAAGACCTGACTAGGAGTGTTCAAAGCAATTTTTGTACCAGCCAAAAGCTGGAAATAACTCATGTATATCTACAGTTGAATGACTTTAAATTGTGGTATATTTTCTCAATGATATACTATATAGCAATTAGAATAAACAAACTATTACTACAACAAAAACATGCATGAATTTCACATACTTAATGTGGCATAAACAAAACTGAACAAACAAGAGTTCATACTATATTATTCCATTTATATAAATTCGAGATACTCAAAAGAAATCTATAAAGTTAAAAGTCCACTGATTCAAAGTGCCTATATGACTGATAAGCACAGAACTAATTCTGAAGGAGATCAGCCCTGGGATTTCTTTGGAAGGAATGATGCTTAAGCTGAAACTCCAGTTCTTTGGCCACCTCATGTGAAGAGTTGACTCATTGGAAAAGACTCTCATGCTGGGAGGGACTGGGGGCAGGAGGAAAAGGGGATGACAGAGTATGAGATGGCTGGATGGCATCACTGACTCGATGGACATGAGTCTGAGTGAACTCCAGGAGTTGGTGATGGACAGGGAGGCCTGGCGTGCTGCGATTCATGGGGTCGCAAAGAGTCGGACATGACTGAGCGACTGAACTGAACTGAACCATATATGTTAGCCTAATCTGGAAAATGGTGGAGTAGAAGGACGTGTGTACATCTTCTCCTGTGAGAACTCTAAAACTACAACTCGCTGCTGAACAACCGTCAACCGGAGAATGTTGGATTCCACCAAAAAAAAATACCCCACGTCCAAGGGCAAAGGAAAAGCCCTGGCAAGATGGTAGGAGGGGCGAAATTGCTGCCAGAGATTCTCAGAGGGCTCAAACAAACCTTGTGTATATCAGGACCCAGAGACCCCACAGAGATTGAGCCAGAACTGTGTGTGAGTGTCTCCTGCGAAGGTATGGGTCAGCAATTGCCTGCCACAGGGGCTTTGGGTATAGCAGACCTGGGTATGGCATAAGCCCTCTTGGAGGAGGTTGTTGTTAACCCCACCATAGAGCCGCCAGAACTTAAACAGGACTAAAGAAACAGACCCTTGGAGGGCACAAACAGAATCTTGTGTGCACCAGGACCCATGATAAAGGAGCAGTGACCCTACAAAAGACTGACCCAGACTTGCCTGTTAGTGTCCAGGAGTCTCCAGTGGAGGTGTGGGTTGACACGCCTGCTGCAGAGTTGGGGGCACTGACTGTGGCAGTGTTTGCACAGAACCTTTTGAAGGAGGTCACCATTATCTTCATTACCTCTACCATAGTTTGGCCTCAAGTCAAACAACAAGGGAGAGAACATAGCCCCACCCATCAATAGAAAAATGGGATTAAAGATTTACTGAGCATGGCCCCACCCATCAGAACAAGACCCAGTTTCCCCCTCAGTCAGTCTCTCCCATCAGGAAGCTTCCATAAGCTTCTATTCCTTATCCATCAGAGGGCAGACAGAATGAACACCACAGTTACAGAAAACTAACCAACCTGATCACATGGACCACAACCTTGTCTAACTCAGTGAAACTATGAGTCATGCTGTGGAGGTTCACTCACAGGTCATGGTGGAGAGTCCTGACAAAATGTGGTTCACTGGAGAAGGAAATGGCAAACCACTTCAGTATTTCTGTCTTGAGAACCCCATGAACATCAGGAAAAGGCAAAAAGATAGAACATTGAAAGATGAACTCCCAGGTCAGTAGGTGCCCAATATGCTATGGGAGATCAGAGGAGAAATAACTCCAGAAGAATGAAGAGACAGAGCCAAAGCAGAAACAATGAATGCCCAGCTGTGGATGTGACTGGTGATGGAAGTAAAGTCCAATGGTGTAAAAAGCAATATTGCATAGGAACCTGGAATGTTAGGTCCATTAATCAAGGCAATTTTGAAGTGGTCAAACAGGAAATGGCAAGAATGAACACTGACATTTTAGGAATCAGTGAACTAAAATGGACTGGAATGGGTGAATTTAACTCAGATGACCATTGTAGCTACTACTGTGGGCAAGAATCCCTTAGAAGAAATGGAGTAGCCATCATAGTCAACAAGAGAGTCTGAAATGCAGTACTTGGACGCAGTTTCAAAAACGACAGATTGATCTGTTATTTCCAAACCAAACCATTGAATATTACAGTAATCTTAGTTTATGCCCTGACCAGTAATGCTGAAGAAGCTGAAGTTGAATGGTTCTATGAAGATCTACAAAACCTTCTAGAACTAACACCCCCAAAAGATGTCCTTTTCATTATAGGTTCTTTTCATTATAGGGGACTGGAATGCAAAAGTAGGAAGTCAAGAGCTACCTGGGGTACAGGCAAATTTGGCCTTGGAGTACAAAACAAAGCAGCTCAAAGGCTAACAGTTTTGCCAAGAGAACACACTGGTCATAGCAAACAGCCTCTTCCAAAACCTTCTAGAACTAACACCCCCAAAAGATGTCCTTTTCATTATAGGTTCTTTTCATTATAGGGGACTGGAATGCAAAAGTAGGAAGTCAAGAGCTACCTGGGGTACAGGCAAATTTGGCCTTGGAGTACAAAACAAAGCAGCTCAAAGGCTAACAGTTTTGCCAAGAGAACACACTGGTCATAGCAAACAGCCTCTTCCAACAACAGAAGACTCTACACATGGACATCATCAGATGGCCAAAAACCCAAAGTTAGGCAATGCTAAAAAATGTTCAAACTACCGCACAATTGCACTAATCTCACACGCTAGCAAAGTAATGTTCAAAATCCTCCAAGCCAGGCTTCTACGATACATGAACCATGAACTTGCAGATGTTCAAGCTGGACTTAGAAAAGGCAGAGGAACAAGAGAGCAAATTTCCAACATCTGTTGGATCATTGAAAAGGCAAGAGAATTCCAGAAAAACATTTGCTTTACTGACTACGTCAAAGCCTTTGACTGTGTGGATCACAACAAACTGGAAAATTCTTAAAGAGGTGGAAATACCAAACCACCTGACCTGCCCCCTGAGAAATCTGTATGCAGGTCAGGAAGCAACAGTTAGAACTGGACTTGAAAAAATAGACTGGTTCTAAACTGGGAAACGATTATGTCAGGGTTGTATATTGCCACCCTGCTTATTTAACTTATATGCAGAGTACATCATGCAAAATGCTGGGCTGGATGAAGCACAAGCTGGAATCAAGATTGCTACTGCTGCTGCTGCTAAGTCGCTTCAGTCTTGTCCGACTCTGTGCGACCCCATAGATGGCAGCCCACCAGGCTCCTCTGTCCCTGGGATTCTCCAAGCAAGAACACTGGAGTGGGTTGCCATTTCCTTCCCCAATTGCCAGAAGAAATATCATTAACCTCAGATATGCAGGTGACATCACCCTTATGGCAAAAAGTGAAGAAAAATTTGAGAGCCCCTAGATAAAAGTGAAAGAGGAAAGTGAAAAAGTTGGCTTAAAACTCAACATTCAAAAACCTAAGATTATGGCATCTGGTCCCATCACTTATGGCAAATAGATGGGGAAACAGTGGAAACAGTGACAGACTTTATTTTATTGGGCTCCAAAATCACAGCAGTTGGTGACTGCAGCCATGACAATAAAAGATGCTTACTCCTGGGAAGAAAAGCTATAACTAACCTAGACAGCATATTAAAAAGCAAAGGCATTACTTTGCCAACAAAAGTCTGTCTAGTCAAAACTATGCTTTTTCCAGTAGTCATGTATGGATGTGAGAGTTGGACTGTAAAGAAAGCTGAGTGCCAAATTACTGATGCTTTTGAACTGTGGTGTTGGAGAAGACTTTTGAGAGTCCCTTGGACTGAAAGTAGATCCAATCAGTCAATCCCTAAGGGAATCAGTCCTGAGTATTTGTTGGAAGGACTGATGTTGAATCTGAAACTCTAATACTTTGGCCACCTGATGCAAATAACTGACTCATTGGAAAAGTCCCTGATGCTGGAAAGATTGAAGGCAGGAAGAAAACGGGTCGACAGAAGATGAGATGGTTGGATGGCATCACCTGTTCAATGGACATGAGTTTGAGCAAGCCTTGTGATTTGATGATGGACTGGGAAGCCAGAGGATCTTACTTGTAACAGTGATTGCCGTGGTATTCCATTGGTAATTTTTATTATCCTCTTTCCCTTTATTATTTTGTAATTCTTCGGTAAGGTAGGTTTGTTCCCCCTCCTCCATTTAATTATTTAATACTTTATGTCAGTATTGACTTATGGATATTTATTTTTTAGCTTGTAATCCAGTACCATCATTGTTGATTTTGTTGCCCACATTGTTTCAGATTTGGTTCACTGAGAGTCTTTTTCAGTTGGATTCTGGATATTTTTGATATGACCCAATTTTGTACTTTTTTGTGTGTATTTCCTTACTCTCTGACACTACAAAATGCTCCAGGCTTATCTTTTGTTTTCCCTGCATTAGCCCTTGAATTAGCCATTTTCTCAAGGATCTCTGATTACTTTCAGTGTAGAATAGTATTTAGATATGAAGACTTAGGTGCTGGGTATATTTATTGCACCTGTGAAGTTATGTATATGTGTACATATACTAACTCATGTATACATTCTCTGTATCATTTATCCATCTTAAATGAACATGAGTTCATACTGGTATCTCAGAGTATCTAGTACATCAGGGTTCTTTCTGATGTTCCTCAGCTTGTTTCTTTCTAACTTCTTTCTTTGACAGTAAAAAAAAAAAAAATTGATCTCATCATCTATATTTTACTTACTTGCTGAATCCTAATACAAATGTAAAGCAGTTTCAGAATCGCTAACCCAGATCCCAGTTAGAAACAAATTTATCAGCTAAAGTTAGATGTTTATTCAGTTAACCTTACAGTTTCCTGTCAAAACTTCATTTTCTGAAGCTACTTTTCTCCTTTTCCTCCCTCCCTAAACTTCATTCAGTGAGATGTGGCATGCATTCTTAGTAGAATTAAATTTTATTTTTCATAGTCTATATTCTATCCGAGGATCTTCTGACATCTAGTTGATTAATTTATACTTTTTAAAGGTGTGTATATTGTAGGAAAAAGTAACTGTGAAGAAGAGGAGGAAACTGATTACTATGAAAATTGTTAGTTATTGACTTTGAAGATGTGAGAGCCACAGTGAGGAGTTTTCTGAAATGCTGGCAAGGTTTTAGTTGTTGTTGTTTGCACTGTTTAGGATAGTGATTACATTTTTAATTCTAATAAGTCACTGAGATATAGTTTTAAGTGCACTTTTATGAGTCATGTTTCACAATAAATATGTTTTGAAAGAGCCTATTGTGAAACATTATACAACATAATCCTTAATTTTCCTATATATAAAAAGTGAATAATAATACTTGTCATAATTATCTGATAAAATTGTTAGAATGAAATTGGGAAATTAACCTCAGATTGCCTTGTAAAATTAAAACTCAATACAAATTGTGGCAAACAATCCTAGTTGGCTACAAACAACCAATCTTTTCTCTTCATCTAACAAAGCTGAGCTTTTTCATGGTAGCAATGGGCATATTAGAACTCTGTGTTTTCCAGCTTTCTATAATAAGAGGTCAGTATAAACTGTCTTGAGGGTCTTTTAGAAAATATTTCAAATAAGGTGGATTTTAGTTGAGAGACATATCCTTCCTTTTTCCTTTGATATTTTTCTTCTTGCCTAAAGTACAAACATGATTGCTGAAACTTTGGCAACTATATTGTGACCTTGGGGATGGAATCTTTTGTAAAATATGGCAGAACAGAAAGAAAAAAGAAGCTTGGTTCCCTAGTAATTCTATAGACTCAAGAATGGAATTTTTATGCATTGGTGGATTGGTGGCTAGGTACTTTTCTCTGTGGACTAGAATTTTGAAGTCCGTGTTAGGTAATCTCTTAAATGGGGACAGTGTTTCCTAGTTTATAGCGTGCTGCTATATCAGCTCAAATAGTCCTGACTGTAACTCTATGTGATAGACACCATTTGTCTCATTTTTTTCAGATGAAGAGAAGAATGATGCAGTTGAATTTGTCTGAGAACAAGCAATAGAGCCAGAACTTTAATTCTAGGTTTCTGACTTCATGTTCTCTGTCTAGTAAATCAAGTTACAGGAAGCCAAGAATTATTGGAAGAGTTGAGGTCCATTCCCAAAGTCACGAAGGTATTTGTCAGTGCCTTCCCCCCAGAGGAGGATGGGCCTTTTCTGGGTCAGTCTTTGATCATGATTTTTGGTCTTTGAGTTGTGACCTTGTCATAGATAAACCATTTGTCTGGGGTGTGGGCTGGATCCAGAATCAAGTTACATTTAAGGAGTTTGGATAATTTTTTTTTCTCATAATGGTTTTGGTGCCAGCCCTGCTCCAGGTATGCAGAAGTCAAAGGAAGATTGTGGTGTGGACAAAAGACATTGATACTTACCCACTCATAGCATTAACACAAATGCTATGAGTGGGTAAGACTGTCCACAAATGGATGTGACTTGCAATTGCATTGGGACTGAATTATACTAACCACACATTCAGCTATAATTTTATTTGAACTTGTTTATCACCATGTTCTGAAGATACTGTTTTATTGTGTATAAGATGGGGATAACAATAATAATGCTTATCAAATAAGAATATTAGGGAATATTTATAAGTGTTAAATTTATGAGTATTAAATGGATCAGTAGATACAGAGCTCTTAATTAAGTTAGGATTAACTTAATGCTAGAATATGGCGGGTATGCAAAAATGTTTGCTGCTACCATTATTGTTGTTGTATCTAGAAATCTAATATTCACCTCATATGATGTTTTTCCAGGTTCAAATGAAGTAATATTTATGATCCAGCTGTTAAAAATTTTTTCCATTATGAACTGGGGGAAAGGAGGGCTTACCAAGTAAGTCTTCCTGAAGAACATAACAGTCAACCTGAGGCATGACTGATTGAAAGGGTTTCAGAAAACAGAGAAAATGTATGACTTAGAACTGGGGAACCATTCATTCATTCATTCTCTATATGTATTGAGCACTTACAATGTTCCATGATAGTGCAGTAGTTAACTAAATGGGGCTGAAACTAGGATTTCTGTGTTTAAATTTTGAAATCTTGTTCTGCCACATGCAACATGTGTGAACTTGGGCAGTTTGCTTAATTTTTCATGGCCTCTTGGTATAATTTCTGGGGAAACCATTGAAAGATTTGAAACTTGAAAAGTAGTAGTTTTCCCATTGGTAAAATTAGTGAGAAATAAGGAATCTCTCATAAAGTCACTGTGAAAATGAAATACATTCACACAGGAAAGCATTTAGAACAGCCTAGCACATTATGAATATTCAAAAGATTAATTGTGGCTATTATTTTGGTTATTGTTCTGGGTCTTGGGGATAAAGTGACAAAAACATACGTGTGAGGAGATGGAGACATGAGTGTGTGATATAAAAATGTGTTAATGTGTTCTTAAATCTGAATGAGAAGTTCAGTGAGGACATGATGGTGAGGACTGACAATAAAAAAAGAACATATTAGTAGCGCTGATGTCAAAGAGTTATTGAAGCTGGATCACTAGAGAGGAGAGCTGGAAAATTAGACGGTGGCCATCAGAGGTGCAACATGTAGAGTTGAGAGGGCTGCTGTTTTGAGAAGTCAAATGAATGATAGTGGGAGATGGTAACTGAGGTGGAGACGAGGATAGGATTTTTTTCCTCCTCCATGTTTTTTTGTCTGTTCCTACTCTAAGATAAAATTTTTTTCTTTTCCATTATGATTTATTATAGGATATTGAATATAGTTCCCTGAGCTTACAGTAGGACCTTGTTTATCCATTCTATATAGAATACTTTGTATCTGCTAACCCTGAACTCCCAATCCATCCTTCCCCTAACTTCCCATCCCTCTTGGCAATGAGAGATCTGTTCTGTATGTCTGAGACTTTATGTTTCACAGATAAATTTATTTGTGTCATCTTAGATTCCACATGTAAGTGTTATCATATTGTCTTTCTGAATTCACTTGATATGATAATCTCTAGGTTCATCCAGGTCGCTGCAAATGGCATTATTTCATTCTTTTTTATGGCTCAGTAATCTTCCACTGTATATATGTACCACATTGTCTTCATCCATTCATCTGTCAATGGATATCTAGGTTGCTTCCACATCTTGGCTGTTGTAAATAGTGCTGCTGTGAACACTGGCGTGCATGCATTTTTTTGAATTACAGTTTTGTCTGGATATATGCTCAGCTGGGATTGCTGGATCATATGGCAACTTTAACTTTTTGAGGAACCTCCATTCTATTTTTCATAGTGGCTGCACCAGTTTGTATTCCTACCAGCAGTGTAGGAGGATTAAGAGGAGGAAGGGATATTGGAAGTAAAAGTTGAGGAAAAGAGAGCTCAAGGAATTAGAAGGATTGTTTAGGGACATAAAAGACACATTTCATAGAAAGGTATTTATTGAATACATAAGTAAAAGATTAAGCAAAGGTAAAAAGTTGAAAGTGTTTAGGGTTTATGATATTCAGTTACAAGTAACCCAGGTTGTGTTTTCTGAGAAGTCTGATGGGAAATTGGTTTGAAATGTTAAGCTGTGGTTCTCATAGAATGTAAGTTCTAAAAGGGCAAGGGTACTGATCGGGTTTGTTCACTATGTCCCACATATCCAGAACAACATGTTCTGGTGTTCAGCAAGTAGTTATTGAATGAATTGAATCAGTGAATGGGTATCATGAAGGGCCTGGACCTCAAGAAAAGAAGGAGGGGGAACTGGATTCTGTAGGCAAGCAAAAAGTGGGTATGGTGACATTAATTGTGGCTACTATGTATAGCAAATTGGAAGAGATGACCTCAAATGTGAATCTTTTAACATTTGACACTGACAAGTCCATTTTTTTTTCCAGCCTGAATTTTCCATCAATACCATTGGTTATCCTAGAGGAGTTTCTGGGCAAGGGACTTGAATCATCTGAAGACTGCTTTGGGAAGATTCATTCTGCAGTGTAAGGAGGTAAGGCAGTGAGGCAGAGGATGATAAGGGTTTACATGAGGAAAGAAGCAATAGGCTATGAAGGGGAGGGAAATGTCAGAGAGAGGCAAGGAAAATGTAGGTATGGAGGCATTAATTGTGGCTAATATGCATAGCAAATTGGCAGAGATGACCTAAAACGTGAGTCTTTCTTTTAACATTTGACATTCATAAGTCCTTTTTTTCTAGACTGAATCTTCCATCAATACCTTTTACAGTTGATTAAATACAGGACAGAAAACGAATACATCAGCTTGACATTTTTCTGAATCAAGGCTCTTGTCATGGAGCGAATGTTGCCATTTGTTATTAAAACACTCCTGCGTACACCTTCTATTAGTGAAATAACTTCCTACCCTCACCCCGGCCCATTGGGGGTTTACTTTGTCCTTCACAACACAATCTGCAAATTAGCAATGATCGCATAATTTATCTCTGTGACGCTCTGCTCTTTTTATTTATAATCCAGAGGCAATTAAAATCACTTTTATACAACATTGTCCTGATGACAGATGTGTGGCTGCCACTTCAACACTTGACGGCTGACATAAATCATTTGACGATCAAAGGGTCTGTAGACTTGCCAGTCTCCAGTTACGGCAGATGCCACCCCAGACAGAGTGGCAGGGGCATTCTTCACGGAGCCTCATTTTAGCTAACCGCTTTACTACTCTCTAGTTCAGGAATCTTGACAGCTTGGCTAGTTTGACAGCTTGGAAATTCTTCATGTAGCTTTCATGAGCGACCAAGGGTCAATCTATCCCTTATTCCCACTGCTGTAGGTTTTCAATGGTTTCCTAGGACATATGAGGGTTTTCACAATTTGGACCCCATCTATTACTTACCTTAAGCCATCCATGCATCTCCTACCTCTCCAGCTCTCATCCTTCATCCACCAGATCTTACAATCTACAGCCACCAGACTACTTGCTATCCTCTGAACATAATGATCTCTTGCTTGACTGTGTCTTTGAGTATGAAGTTCTTAACCCTGAAGTCACAGCCTCCTGCATTCTTTACCTACTGTAATCATACAGGAGGTGATGCTCCTTGAAAGACTCGGGTTAGTTGTCTTTGCCTCTAGGAAGCATTTACCACTACTTCCCAAACAACTATTTTTCCCCCCTGATTTGTCCTTGCAAGACAGTATGATTTATTTTTATCCAGTTCATAGTGTTAAGTCATATTCATCCATTCATGGGGTTATAGTCATCATTGGCCTATGTAAGAGCTCTCTACTCTTTGAAATTAATTGTTACTGGAGTGCACTTGCTTTACAGAGTTGTGTCAGCTTCTGCTGCACAGCAAAGTCAGTCACTTACACTCATTTTGTATGTATGGTCACATACTCTCTTTTTTAGAATTTCTTCCTGTTTTGATCACCACAGATCATTGAGTCCTCTCATTTTATTTCCCTTTATTATTCCATTTTCTATCCTAGTTCTTTACTTACTGCTAATTTCTACCAAACATTGTTATTCTGGTGAATTTATTTCCTTAGTCATGCACAAATTTGTGGAGATTATATAGTGTCATTTTGTTTATGCATTTTGAAATTCATGTATTTCACAGTGTATTAAAATATATCTTCCTACATTATCACTGTATGTTTAGACTTTAATATCTATCCAGATTGTTGCATATATCCTTAACTATTGCTTTAGAAAGAAATGCGAAGAAAGATAATACATTACAATTTCTCTGATCGCTGTGTGTTGTGACATCTCTTCATTAGTTATAGCTCTTTAGATTTCTCTTGTGAATATTACATATTTAGCTCTTTCATTATTTTCCCATTGAGTTTTCTTCCTTATTCTTGCTCGGCTGAAATGCTATATATTTTTAAGACATTAGTCTATGGTTACTTTTAAATGCCACAAGTATTGTTGTTTCTTAAAATTTTTTTGCAAACTATTCTATAAGATTTTAAGTGGGTGTGTGTTAAAGTCTCCAACTATAATTTTATCTTACTGTATCTCACTGTAACAGTACAACATTTTAAACTATTTTTTGTTACTCTATCAAATTCTAATTTATAATTAAAATATTTTCCCCTTTGTTTTTTCTATCCTTCTGGAGCTAATTTTAAAAAATGATCTAGATGCCCTTGAGGAGAGTTCTTCATCCTGATAGTCAAGTTCCCCAGTTAAATCATTGTATCCTTTCTGTGATTCAACTGATCTGTTGAACTTTAATTTTAGCTATTATGGTTTTCCTAGTGTCCTTAAATAGAAGAAAGAAGGGAAAAACCACTAGGCCATTCAGGTATGACTTAAATCCCTTATGATTATACAATGGAAGTGACAGATTCAAGGGATTAAGACAGAGTGCCTGAAGAACTATGGATGGAGGTTCATGACATTGTACAGGAGGCAATGATCAAGACCACCCCAAGAAAAAGAAATGCAAAAAGGCAAAATGGTCGTCTGAAAAGGCCTAACAAATAGTTGTGGAAAGAAGAAAAGCAAAAAGCAATGGAGAAAAGGAAAGATATACCCATTTGAATGCAGAGTTCCAAAGAATAGAAAGGAGAGACAAGAAAGCCTTCCTCAGTGATCAATGCAAAGAAATGGACAAAAATAATAGAATGAGAAAGATGAGAGAACTCGTCCAAAAAAAAAAAGAAAAAAAAAAAAA
>SJYC01026293.1:0-16374 GCA_006408675.1 Madoqua kirkii
CCATTTGAATGCAGAGTTCCAAAGAATAGAAAGGAGAGACAAGAAAGCCTTCCTCAGTGATCAATGCAAAGAAATGGACAAAAATAATAGAATGAGAAAGATGAGAGAACTCGTCCAAAAAAAAAAAGAAAAAAAAAAAAAGAAAGAAATACCAAGGAAACATTTCACAATAAAGGACAGAAATGGTAGGGACATAACAGAAGCAGAAGAAATTAAGAAGAAGTGGCAAGAATACATAGAAGAACTATACAAAAAAGATCTTCATGGCCCAGATAACCATGATGATGTGATCACTCACCAAGCCAGACATCCTGGAATGTGATGGAGGCATCACTATGAACAAAGCTAGTGGAGGTGATGGAATTCCAATTGAGTTATTTCAAATCCTAAAAGATGATGCTGTGAAAGTGCTACAGTCAATATACCAGCAAATTTGGAAAACTCAGCAGTGGCCATAGGGCTGGAAAAAGTCAGTTTTCATTCCAATCCCAAAGAAAGGCATTGTACTAATTTCACACATTAGCAAAGTAATGCTCAAAATCCTCTAAGCCAGATTCCAACAGTATGTGAACTGTGAACTTCCAGATGTTCAAACTGGATTTAGAAAAGGCAGAAGAACTGGGATCAAATCGCCAACATCTGTTGGATCAGCAAAAAAGCAAGAGAGTTCCAGAAAAACATCTACTTCTGCTTTATTGACTACAGCAAAGCATTTGACTTTGTGGATCACAACAAACTGTGGAAAATTCTGAAAGAGATGGAAATACCAGACCATCTGACCTGCCTCCTGAGAAATCTGTATGTAAGTCAAGAAGCAACAGTTAGAACTGGACATGGAACAACAGACTGGTTCCAAATTGAGAAAGGAGTACATCAAGGCTGTATATTGTCACCCTGCTTATTTAACTTATATGCAGAGTACATCATGAGAAATGCTGGGCTGGAAGAAGCACAAGCTGGAATCAAGATTGCTGGGAGAAATATCAGTAACCTTGGATATGCAGATGACACCAGCCTTATGGCAGAAAGTGAAGAAGAACTAAGGAGCCTTTGATGAAAGTGAAAGAGGAGAGTGAAAAGGTTGGCTTAAAACTCAACATTCAGAAAACTAAGATCATGACATACAGTCTCATCACTTCATGCCTAATAGATGGGGAAACAGTGGAAACAGTGAGAGACTTTATTTTTTAGGCTCTAAAATCACTGCAGATGGTGACTGCAGCCATAAAATTAAAAGACGCTTGCTTCTGGGGAGAAAAGCTATGACCAGCCTAGACAGCATATTAAAAAGCAGAGACATTACTTTGCCAACAAAGGTCCGTCCAGTCAAAGCTATAGTTTTTCCAGTAGTCTCGTGTGGATATGAGAATTGGAATGTAAAGAAAGTTGAGTACTGAAGAATTGATGCTTTTGAACTGTGGTGTTGGAAAAGGCTCTTGAGAGTCCCTTGTACTGCATAGAGATCAAACCAGTCAATCCTCAAGGAAATCAGTCCTGAATATTCATTGGAAGGACTGAAGCTGAAGCTCCATTAGTTTGGTTGCCTGATGTGAAGAGCTGACTCATTTGAAAGACCCTGATGTTGGGAAAGATTGAAGGCAGGAGGAGAAGGGGATAACAGATGATGAGATGGTTGAATGGCATCACTGACTCGATGGAAATGAGTTTGAGTAAGCTCTGGGAGTTGGTGATGGACAGGGAAGCTTGGTGTGCTGCAGTCCATGGGTTCACAAAGAGTTGGACACAACTGAGTGACTGAATTGAATGTCCATTGTTCTTGTACCTGTTTGCTTTTGCCAATATCTTCCTTTATATATTTGAGAATATTTATCACACTTATTTTGAATTGTTATTCTGATTGATTCATTAGTACTGCTCAAATAATGTAGGTTGTTCAGTTTTTTTGTTCTTTCAAAATGTTTGTATTCTATAAATGGTCTATGATCTATTTTAATGTGCCTCTTTTCATGAAGGTATTAGCTTTGTTAGGGAAAGTCTGTCTGCAAAGAGGAAGAAATCTTTTTGCACACAACCCATTCTTGCTCTAGACTTTGATTTCTCTCATTATCCCTCACTCCCAAAGACAGACAGACAGACACACACAGACACAGACACACACACACACACCATAACAGCCCAGCCATTCTGTCTAGTCAGGAGTTTTTCATAGATTTTGGATTAGTATCCAGGGTCCATCACCTTCCCTGTCATTTCTATGCTATCTTTAGGATTCAGGAAAGGGAGTCAGCAGCCCATTCTATGGGCTTTCCAGGTGGTTCAGCTGTAAAGAATCTGCCTGCAATGCAGGAGCCGCAGGAGACATGGGTTTGATCCCTGGGTTGGGAAGATCTCCCGGAGTAGGAAATGGCAACCCAGTCCAGTATTCTTGCATGGAGAATCCCATGGACAGAGGAGCCTAGTGGGCTACAGTCCATAGAGTCACAAAGAGTCAGACAGGACTGAAGTGACTCAGTGCACACCCACAGGTACAACCCATGCTATTTCATCCGAAATTATGAGCAGTAAGAAGTAGAATGCTGCTGCTGCTGTTAAGTCACTTCAGCTGTGTCCGACTCTGTGCGACCCCATAGATGGCAGCCCACCAGGCTCCACCATTCCTGGGATTCTCCAGGCAAGAACACTGGAGTGGGTTGCCATTGCCTTCTCTTAAGAAGTAGAATAGCTTTACATATGCAACTGTCTTTTTCATTATGTATCCTGAAGTTCAAAAACTCTGTTTCCTATTGAGTACCATGTAGGAACACAGTGCGATCGTTCAATATAAGCTTGTCTAATCAAGGAATAAAAGCAACACCTTCCAGAAAGAGTCCAGTCTTAGGGAACACAAAAACAAATTTGAGATTTGTTATAAGTTGACACAATCTTAGTTAATTGCAATATGTCAGAAAAGAGGGTTTGATATCTCTTCAAACCTGGTTGTTTAAAATTCTTCTAAAATAAGTAAATTATTTTTATCTATTTAGTTTGTAAAATAGGCATGGCTAGCTGACTCATGGATAATTAAGGTTTTCAAGAGTTCAGGATCAGGGTTATGAAGATATTTCTGTTTATTGCTATCTCATAAAGGAAAACTCAAAGAAAAATTTGATTTAAACTCTGCAGGCCTATTTGCTGAATTCTCTGTGATTGAGTCTTCGTGCCTACCACTGCCTCTCTCTCCACTCTGTTCCTTGGTCTACAGCGATGTTTCTTAGCTGAGGGTGATGTTGTCCTCCCCTCCCCCATCCCCGGGAGAACTGAGAGATTGGGTGGAGTCCAGGGATGATACTAATCATCTCACAGTGCCCAGGACAGCGCCCCACAGCAAGTAATCATCTGGTCCAAAATGTCAGTAGTGCCACTCTTGAGAAACCCTTGACTTCAGGGATCCTGATCTGCTAACTTATTCTCAGAGAATCTCCCTGAGGTCTCCACGTGGTGTTGACTGTGGCACTGGTTATAGGCAAATGAAAGTATCCCTTGTTATCCAATCTATTTGCATTCTGAGTTTGACTCCTGAAAGTTCAGAATTCAAGGAGTATCCACACCTTCTTTTCACAGTCTCTCCAAGCACAGACAGACAGATACACACACACATACACTCAAACACAGATCCCAACCTGGTGACTGAAGTTTAGACTCAAATCTCTCATGCTGTACTAGTGCCTTAACTTTGACCTTCAGCCCCTCATAAGATGTGGCTTATTTTCTCCATCCAGCTTTTCTTGCTCCTCTGAAGCTTAGCTAATTCTCTGCAGATACTCCCCTATTTGGGCACCACTCAGATGATGGCATACTTTCTCCATGTCTCTGCTGAAATACTCTGATAAATACCAAATATCACTTTTAAGAATGTCTTTCCTGACAGTGAAAGTGAAACTGACAGCCCCCTCATGTCACTTTTATCCCCTTACCCTCTGTTATTTTTCTTCATGGCAGCTATTGTCATCTTGCAAGTATTTGCTTAACTTTATACTTTTCCTTCGTTCTTACCTCTGTAAAATTAAACCAGGCTGTGTTTTCCTTAGTACCATATTCTGGAGCCTAGAGCAGATAATGATGGTCACAGTCCCAAATATTAAACCCTGAAGTATAAGCAAAGGCTCGCAAGTCATGGTTCTGCTTGGCAATTGGAAGGGCGATGGATAATTATAAGGTGACAGGATGATGTTATACAGATGGATGTTCAGATGACATCACTGTCCTATTTAGGAGCACTCAGAGGAGGAATTCTCAGAGGAGGCAACACCTGACTGAGGCACTGAGAAATATGTAGGATTCACCACAAAATAGGAAGGGGAAAGAGCATCTCAGTTACAGGAATATCATGCAAAAGGTGCTATATTTTTGAAAGTGTATAAAATGATTTAGGAATGAAGGAGCTAGCCCAGCAAGTGTTAAGTCTGGTCAACATTGTCAAGGATAATGCATGACACACAAGGAAGGTTGGACTTTATCCTGGGGGAAACTGGGAACTCTAAGATATTTTGAGCAGCTCTGTGTTTGAAAGTAATATTGCTTGTGACAGTGTGATGGTTGGATGGGATGTTCAGAAGCTAGTGACTGGTCATCATGGGAGAATTTAAAAATTATCCAGAGACTCATTTATCACCTCCCACTGAGATTGATCTATTCTCTGCAACCTCCTTTTTCCTCCTTATATGATGTGGTTTAGAACCCAATTTCTTGTAAAAACTGCTTTTCAGTTTCTAAAAATTATAGTCAGCAACCCTGTGATCAAGCATCTGATCCATCATTTGACACATTTCCGATTCATCTCATGCATTGTTACTGGGATAGATCTAGCTTTGACTCATTTCAGGGAAATTCTTTCAGGGTTTTCAGCAGAAAGCTGTAACTCACAGTCAATGTCATTTAGGGCTTAGTCTCAACCATCTATCAGAAGTTTCTCAATTAATTTTACTGAGGCTAAAAGTCATTTATAATTACAGTCCTGTTATCTGAATATGTCTTCCTTATCTTTTACTACCCCATGCTTCATTCTTGGTTCGGTTACTGTAGGGTACCATTATTTTATGGGATGCGTTGATCCTGTAGCTCCTAGCTCAAATTGATTAACTACTGCTTTTCTCCCATAGATAAGGGGCATGGCTAGCTTTTAGATTTCTCTGATAGAGCTTTTATACTTATATTTATTTGCTATAATGTTTCAGGAACTGCTCCTCCAGTGCTGTTGGGAATGAGCAGACATTTAATGTCACAAAATCTGATAAATGATAGTTCTCTTTTTTAACTAATCCACAGGTCTAGGCATGCTCAGAGAATTGAGAATGGTCTTTATCAATCACCATGGTTATATGCAGGTCATAGAGATAAGGATAAATGAATAGCTATTACACTTCTATAATTCATATTTTTAATAATGAGCATAGGTTTTAAACTTAGCTCATCTGAAAGATTATGGAATGAACTTTGGGTGGTTTTAACCCATTTTCTCCATTTTAAAATGGTAAAAATGTCTTTTTTTTAGGTCATTTTAAGTATTAAATGAGAATGTATGTAAAGCATCTAGTATATTTTCTAATCCACACTCTGTGATTAATAAGTGCTCATTCCATTCAATTCAGTAAACATGAATCCAGACTATTTTTGTGTGTGTCTATGGGAATTGTTGGTAATATAAAAAGAAGTAATAAACAGTCCCCATTTCAAGGAGATTGTAGCTTAGTTGGGGAGATGAGTGTCTAATCAAATAAGTGTTGTTTACTGTAACAGGTGCAAACATAGAAACAGCACCACATACAATGAGGACTTCACAGAACTGGTGGTTAGCTCTTCCTGAGGAAGAAGGAAGTTTTTCTGTAGTGAATGATAGATGATCTAAACCTTACATGGTGTGCAGGCAAACATCACATGGACCTAGGGGGATGGATGGGGTTGGTGGATTACAGAGAAGAAAAATCCAGGGAATGGCATTTGTGAAAATCATTTCTCTCTTTCCATCTGTTTTTTCCCATTTCACAATAAAACTCTTACTAAAATCTAAAACTCAGTCATAACCTTTTTCAACTATTGAAACAATTTAAGATTTAAGTTTTTGATCAACTGTATCCAAGGTAGAAAGAAAAGGAGAATGAGACCTTGCCTCATATTAATTCAAAGCACTATTCATACTTATTGATACAGTGTTAGAGGGTTTTCAAAGCATTCTTTAACTCACATTCTTTCATTTAAACACCCTAAAATTATCATTGGGTGGGGATTATTAATCTTATTTTACTACAAATGAGGAAAATGAAATTTCATGACCTGCCCAGTGTGGCACAGAAAGGAAACTATGGGACTAGGACTTTCCGAGTCTTTTAGAGTCTGAATCCAGTGCTCTGGATCCTCTACCACTGAATCTGCCTCTGTTTACAAAATTTATAAGCTAGCTTGTATCTGACAAGAATATTTGTAGGATAATTAAGTTTTCTTTCTAATTAAGTTTCATTTCTGTCCTTGGAAGGCCAAGTAAAAGATAGCCTACATAGATTAAAGCTGGAGAAATTGGCTTAGGAATAGAAAATAAGGATAGTATAAATAAGGTTATCCTATGGGTTTCTGCATTGCAGGTGGATTCTTTACCAACTGATCTATCAGGGAAGCATTATAACTTACCATCTAATGAGGGCGACAGAGGATGAGATGTCTGGATAGCATCACTGGTACAATGGACATGACTTTGGCAAACTCTGGGAGATAGTGAAGGACAGGAAAGCCTGGCATGCTGCAGTCTGTGGGGTCACAAAAAGTTGGACACAACTTAGTGATTGAACAATGACAATCATCCAAACAAGGACACTTTTGAGACTAAAAGAACTGAGTCTGTCAGAGTACAGACTATTCACTAACTCATTCACTCAGTAGACAGTTAATGACTACCTAGTTAGTGTAAGGCTCTGGGCCAGTGTAGAGAAGCAGATACCTTGGAGTAATTTAATGAACAACATGGGGGAGCTATACAGACCAAAAGAAATAACTGATCATTGAATATGTCTGTTCTAGGTTTTCTAGAAGTTGAACATACAATGTCAAATTTTAAAATAATTCCATGAAAGAATACTATTATTATTACCATTTTGCAGATGATGAAACTGAGGTTAAATCACCTACCTAGTTTTGTTTTACAGGGGAGTGGCCTTCAAAATCACAGCATACCCTGATTAAAATTTGAAGATAATTGAGCATCTTGAAACTACAATTTTAGAGTAACATATCCTTGTGTTTTCCTCATCCAGCATACATCTCTAGAATGTTGGTGTTTAGTTGGTCAATAGGTGCTGGGTCATGGTGTCAGGTAGGACTTTGAATAAAATGAACCATGGTAACTTTTAAGCCTCTAGAATCTGGAGATTAATGGGGAAAAATTTTTTTTTTTTCTTTTTAAGAAGACCATGACTCAAGTAAGTATGTGGCAAGTGCCAATTTGTTGCAAAATTCCATTCTTTTTTTTTTTCCCTCTCTTGTGCCTCCTTGAGCTACTCAGTCAATCTAAAAACCTCCCTTATGGCTTGAAGACAACTTCCTATTTGTTGCAAGATTGATCTTTTCAATTTCCAGTTCTGGTGAGGGTATATCTAGCTTTAAAATAGAACTGAAGCTACTCATTTCTTTTTATGGATAATTAATTCGCTCTTAGAAAATAGGATTTATGCAAAGTGAGGAATCTAATTCTGGGTGTAGAATCATTTTCGTCAATGGACCAAGTCAAATTTCTTCTTTTTCAACTTGCAGTCTTGAAAATAGTTAAATGAAGAATTAAATTCTGTAGTGGGTGATGACAGAGAATAACCAGAAAATTAAGTAACACACAAGTTTCTACAACATTTACTGTTTATGAGGATATTTCATTGTGATACTATCACTTGTATTATTAAGAACCTCAGGAGACATGTCTGGGCCTAAATTTTTCTAGGACTGTGGAGAAAGGTCAAGCTTATTGAACTTACTCATCTCAAAGACATGTAAAGTCATTGAAATGGAACATCTCATTTAGAAAGGACTTCATATTCTTGCTCTATGCTTTTTCTAAGTATCACACATAATGTGGGGGCCAAATTCATCAATTGTTCTGGGTGAGTCTAGTGTTGAACTAAACGAACTAGACATATACCTTTAAATGTTTAGAGGCTATCAAGGTTGGATTAGATTTGGGGTTGTAGGATCTAGAGTTAGGAGATTTGTTGGACTGTCAATTCAGCCATTCAATTAGAGTATTTGTGACTTGGACAAGTTACTCAAAACTCCAATTTCCTCATCTTAAAAAATAGGTTAATAGTGATATTTAAAACTATATTATTTTCACAGGATAGATATAAATTGAATGTTAGAAATTTCAAAATTATGGTCTTACTTTATTCAGTGTTAAAACCATTGGTTTATCTTTCAAATTTTAGTCCAGAGCAAAGCTGTTCACCCTACTCTCATTTGTCACATCTTCAGCACAAGCCCAACACCATCCTCAGTGACTTCACTCCTTCTGCAGATGACCTGTCCTCACCTTCTCATCTTCAGTGGCCCACTATTTTGTTCCACTTTGGACTCTCACGCCCATGATGACAAGGTAATAATTTGGGCCTTGCTATTACCTGTAATTGCTTACCTAAAACTATGGTTAGTTCAAATTTCCCACTTTTTAAGCACAAGCTTATCTCTTCCAGCCTGTCCTCCTCACCCTAGGACCATTCTTCAGCTTCAAAAAGGTCTGCATTGCCTTGACCCTTCTGCCTCATCCAGCCATAAAATCTTTCCTTTACTCATTTTCTTCCTCATTCAGGCTTGATTCTATGATGTCATTATTTAAATAACACTTTTGATAATGACCTACGTGTCCTTGCTCTGCTGTATTTTATCACAACCCATTGGCAGAACATCAGCCCTGGATAAACTCTGTCAACCCAATCATTTCTTCTTCTCCATGCCTACATCTGAGCAGCTAATGCTCTTAGAGAAATTCCCACTAGAGACAGATTTATTTCTTTGTAAATTTAAGTCCATCAGCCTTGACAAATGGGTCCTTGGTTTTCCAGGGCAATTATTTTTTTTTCTGGTCATCTTGCTCTTATACTCCCACTAACAACTATTTTAAATACTCCTGTCCTGTACTCGAAAAGGCCCTTGAAATCTCATTCTTAGGCTTGTTATTCTCCTTGTTCTGTACTTTTTATCTTGTTCACAGCTGCAGATTCAATTGCCTTCTAACTTCAGATGATAGACAGATTTGTAATTATAGCCAAGACCATCCATCTGAATTCTAGATCTTCATAATCTGTTGACCATTTACTTCTAACTCCTGTGTATCACTCAAGTACCTCAAAGTCAACATGCCTAAAACTAAATTCATGAGTTTCCTCCAAACTTCATTCTATTATTTTCAGTGTCAGCTAATGGCAGTGCTAACGTTTTAGTTGCAGAGGCTAAAAAACCAGGATCTTCACCTTCAACCCATTATCCATTCTTATTTGCACTTTCCTACTAAGAATCTCTCAGTTATATGTCACCTCTAATCTAATCATGCTATCTTCCTGCCTCCAAACTTTAGTGACTTCACAATTTTCTTAAAAAAAAAAAAAAAAGACAAAAATCCATATCTGTAAGTCGTTGCAATGTCTGACCCTTACCTACGTCCCCAGCCTCAGTTTGTACTAGCACCCCAGCCTCATTGAATTTCTTTCAGTCCTCATATGCAATCATCTCTCTCTTGTTACAAGTTCTTCACTCATTGTGCCTTTTCCACCTGGGATGCTCATTTCTCATCTGTTCACCCAATTAACTCATCTTTCTGAGTTCTGTGGGCGTGTCAGTTCCTCAATTAAGCCATCTTGGTGGAGTCTGGCCTCTGAATTATAGGCGCATGCCTCCGTGTATGTCTCCTCCATGGTTGCAACTTACAATTAATTGTGAGATGGTATGATTAATGTTTCTTTCCTATCAGACTGTAAGCTTCATGAGAGCAAACACATGAATGTTTTTGCTCTCTGTGTTATTTCTAGCATCTAATTTAGAGTATGAATATATGGTAAGCTCTCAATAAATAGTAAATAACAAAGTTGTGTGTAAAGGTTTGAGGATATAAAAATGAACAAAACATTGCTCTTATGTTCAAGGAGATCCTAACCTAGGGTATGGAGGCTGCCACATAAATAGAGAAAAGTCCTAAGATAGCCACATAATTCCCTGGAAATATAAGGGTTGTGCATATTATTGTATTTGGAATGATATATATGTCAGATGCAGGACTGATAGTAAAATGTTCAAACAGGATGTAATATTTGAGTTTTTTTGAAGGAAGAATGGGATTCAAAAGTGAGTATTCATACCAGCACCAGCTCTGCTAATGTGAAGGGTTAAGAGGGATAAAATGATCAGTCAGTTAGAAACCAGAGCTAAACCAAGGAAGGAGGGATATTGCTGAAATTTTATGCCAAATAGGACATGAGAAGAATCAAGAGGTCAGCAGCTGAATAATGATAGAAATAAGTCAGAAATGAGGTGGGATCAACAAAAGACAGAATTTTTCATGTAACAACTTAATGCTTTTATTGCTCAGTGGTTGTATTAATTCATCTCCTACCTGTGAAAATGTCTCAGTATTTTTGGCTGAGTTGAAACATTAACATTTTCACATTAAAATTAATGGTATTTTTTTCTCTTATTTAATGGCTTTTCACTTAGCAGTGAGGGTTTTAGGAATAAGTTAATAAGCAAAGAGTACTTGTACAGGTACCTGGGGGCTGGAATTAGACTTCAAGACAGTTATCTAGGCAGCCTATTAGCCGCTGGGGTATATTTTTGATAGCTAAGTCTTACTTCTTTTTTGACTATACTGTGCCCATGTAAAGAATCCTCACCTCATAGACTTCCTCATCTTTACAGTCTGAACTATTGTGAAGACTATAAAAAATGCTGTATAAAATTTTTGTGAGAAATGTAATTTATCCTACAGTTTTACCATGGGACAGTAGTCTTAATTGATTAATCTTCCATTGCCGATTTAATTGTTAGTCTGCATAAATGACACAGATGATGCTGGATGTGGTTGAACAGACAGACAGGGTTTCCTGAGTTCTCTAGGTAGGAAGTACTGTTGGGAAAAGCACTAGTGAGGACAAAAGCAAGTTTGACAAAATCACTCTAAGAAGACCTTTTTTGATTATATTAGAGAGACTTGAAGTGTTGCTGTGGTCTCTTGGTCAACTAAGTATTAGACGCTTGAAATAAAAAAAAAAATCCATTTAAAAATTCTTGTGAACAAATGACTTTCATTTTTTAATGTATAATTAAAGGCTAAGTATCAGTATCTTTTAATTGGCATGGTCTTAGACTTTACTTGGCAGACTTTGGTTTGTACTGACAACCCTAACACAGAGGCCTGCTAACAATTCTGGCTGCCATGTTAGGCAGCGTAATTTGTCAGATATGACTTGTCCTGCACACTCAGGGAGACAGTTGGTATTTTTGAAACTTTAGGGAAGAAAACTTTGCTATTAGAGCATGACCAGTATTGTTTTAGGCTGATTAGAGCATTTACATTTTGTTTTGCTTCTCTTATTTTTTAGTGCTAAATTCTTTTAAATATTAAAAGTTTTAAAATATTTTCAAGATGTTGTACATTCAATTCATGCATGTTTTACCTTTGTTACCAAAGCAAAACCAATAATGTTTTTCTTTTCATGCACCCCTCCACTTACTTTTTTGGAGATGTGTAAACTCCATTTTCTTTTATATTGTGTGGGAAGTGGAGTGAGATTAAAAAAATAGTCTATATGATAAAAAGGAAAAGACTTGAGACTTTTCTGCAAAACTTTGCCATCCTTGTTCTTGGTTAGATCTTTAAATATTTGAAAATATTAAAAAAAAACCCCAACCTTGAATGTTCAATACAGGTTAAGGCAGATTGTATGATTCTGAATGCTGTTTCTCTTTAAATGTATCAAGGTTAAAAAAAACACAGTTGACTTTGTTATTTATTTATTCTTATTTTTCTTTTGATAGAACTGGTTTATCCCATATTATCTCTTGGAGGACCTTTTCATGTTCTAAAAAAGGAAATTGTTATTGAAGAACTTAAATCATATTACTTAGAGCTCAGTTCAGTTGAGTACTCAGTCGTGTCCGACTCTTTGTGACTCCATGAATTGCAGCACGCCAGGCCTCCCGGTTCATCACCATCTCAGGAGTTCATTCAGACTCAGGTCCATTGAGTCAGTGATGCTGTCCAGCCATCTCATCCTCTGTCATCCCCTTCTCCTCCTGCCCTCAATCCTTTCCAGCATCAGAGTCTTTTCCAATGAGTCAACTCTTCGCATGAGGTGGCCAAAGTACTGGAGTTTCAGCTTTAGCATCATTCCTTCCAAAAAAATCCCAGGGCTGATCTCCGTCAGAATGGACTGGTTGGATCTCCTTGCAGTCCAAGGGACTCTCAAGAGTCTTCTCCAACATGACAGTTCAAAAGCATCAATTCTTTGGTGCTCAGCCTTCTTCATAGTCCAACTCTCACATCCATACATGACCTCAAGAGAAACCATAGCCTTGACTAGACGGACATTAGTTGGCAAAGTAATGTCTCTGTTTTTGAATATACTATCTAGGTTGCTCATAACTTTTCTTCCAAGGAGTAAGCGTCTTTTAATTTCATGGCTGCAGTCACCATCTCCAGTGATTTTGGAGCCCCCCAAAATAAAGTCTGACACTGTTCCCACCGTTTCCCCATCTATTTACCATGAAGTGATGGGACCAGATGCCATGATCTTCATTTTCTGAATGCTGAGCTTTAAGCCAACTTTTTGCTCTCCTCTTTCACTTTCATCAAGAGGCTTTTTAGTTCCTCTTCACTTTCTGCCATAAGGGTGTTGTCAACTGTATATCTGAGGTTATTGATATTTCTCCTGGCAAACTTGATTCCAGTTTGTGTTTCTTCTAGCCCAGCGTTTCTCATGATGTACTCTGCATAGAAGTTAAATAAGCAAGGTGACAATATACAGCCTTGACATACTCCTTTTCCTATTTGGAACCAGTCTGTAGTTCCATGTCCAGTTCTAACTGTTGCTTCCTGACCTGCATACAGATTTCTCAAGAGGCAGGTCAGGTGTTCTGGTATTCCCATCTCTTTCAGAATTTTCCACAGTTTCTTGTGATCCACACAGTCAAAGGCTTTGGCATAGTCAATAAGGCAGAAATAGATGTTTTTCTGGAACTCTCTTGCTTTTCCCACGATCCAGTGGATGTTGGCAATTTGATCTCTGGTTCCTCTGCCTTTTATAAAACCAGCTTGAACATCAAGGAGTTCACAGATCACATATTGCTGAAGCCTGGCTTGGAGAATTTTGAGCATTACTTTACTAGCATGTGAGATGAGTGCAATTGTGCGGGAGTTTGAGCATTCTTTGGCATTGCCTTTCTTTGGGATTGGAATGAAAATGGACCTTTTCCAGTCCTGTGGCCACTGCTGAGTTTTCCAAATTTGCTGGCATATTGAGTGCAGCACTTTCAGAGCATCATCTTTATCCCAATTTGAAAGCTGATAGGGAAAATAAGACCAAAGAGAATTGACCCAGATGGATTTTATCTCTACTCAGCTCTCATAATGTAGGTCAGTATTTGCCAGCATTTTTGTGTGTGTTGAAATACTTTCTTTGGAGTCTATTGAGGCTACATGTTTACTCAGTATGTGGAGAGGTTTATGGGAATTTTATAGAGGTTAGACATGATCCTACTACTGTAAATGGTTTTGATAGTTTATAGTTCATTGCATTTGTTTTATTTTATATATATATATATTTTTGGCTCTTCTCAGTCTTCATTGCTGCATGGTCTTTTCTCTGGTTTTGGCCAGTGGGGGCTATTCTCTAATTGTGGTGTGTGGGCTTCTTATTGCAGTGGCTTCTCTTGTTGTAGAGCATGGACTCTAGGACACATAGGCTCAGTAGCTGCAATTCCTGGGCTCTTAGCAGAAGCTCAAAGTTGTGGCCAACTGGCTTAGTTGCTCCACTGTGTGTGGGATCTTCCTGGATCAGGGATTGAACCCATGTCTCCTGCATTGGCAGGTGGATTCTTTACCACTGAGCCACCAGGGAAACCCGATATATTTTTTTTAATGATGTATCACTGGATGATTAACTTGTGTTAAATCCTAAAAATCATATGAGATATGACTCCTGTCTATGAGAAGCTTACAATATCAGGAGAGATAGAAATATAAATAATTTCAAAATAACAAGAAATATGTTAATAGGATTAGGGTATGTTGCGAGCATAGTGGAGGGGTATTCAGCCAAATCTGGTATTGTCAGGATGTCATGAAACTCCATGAGGAGTTTCTCTAGAAAACACCAAGTACTCATTTTTCACTCCAGAGACAGATCTTTGCTGCTGCTGCTGCTAAGTCGCTTCAGTCGTGTCCGACTCTGTGCGACCCCGTAGATGGCAGCCAACCAAGCTCCCCCATCCCTGGGATTGTCCAAGCAAGAACACTGGAGTGGGTTGCCATTTTCTCCAATGCATGAAAGTGAAAAGTGAAAGTTAATGGTTAATCCCCTTTTTATTTGTAAATAATTATTCTGTTTCCTGCACTAGAACACATACTCCATGAGATATAATGCCTGGCATGTAGTAAGAATTCAATAAAATTCAGATTGTGTCTCAAATACTTTCTGTTTTGCAAATTGTATTTGTTGAATCATAACTATGATTTTTCCATTTTTATTGAGAACTTGTATAACAAAGCTTGAAGTAAAATCACAAAATTATTCTCTAGCCAGACAAAGCTTCTAGTTAGTATGATAGAATCAATATCACTACACAGAATGGGTATTCTTGTGTTTAAGTTGCCCAGTGACTGTGTTTTCATAGGGAGTGTGAGTATTTTAGGAATCCCTTAGGCCAGGCCAGAGGAGTGCAGCTTACTTACCCTCAATAGAAAGTGAGGAAGACAAGAGTTGAATCACACAATATATTAGAAGGGATCACTGGGGATCAGAGCTGCAGGAGTAACATGTTCGGAGGGCTCTCCAGTGCAAGGCGGTGAGTTGAGGTAGCCCTGCTTGAATTGCCCTTTCTTAAGGCTCTTTGATTCTTTTTATGAGAAGAAAGTGAATAGACATGTCTTGTTCCTATTTCACTTTTTAGAAGTAGGAGGCATTACAAAAGAAGGTAGGTTTTGAAGCATGTGCAGAAGTTTGGGAAACAATTTAAAAACTGCAGTCATAGGAGAGAGCACTGATCAGCACGGTATATTCAGAGATGATAGAAATATGAGGGACATGGACTGGGTAAGATGCAAGACCTAGGATGGAGAATGAGGAGGGACTTAGATCTGTGTAAGTCTCATCTTCTTTAAGGGATAGTGCTTACCGGAACCTGGAGAAGTTTCTGGACAGCTTTATACCTAGTATTGTAATACCTACTACCTACTACTGTAGGTATTGCAAGAGGGCAGGCACACTGAAACCATAATCACAGAAAAGAAGTCAATCTAACCACACTAGGACCACAGCCTTGTCTAACTCAATGAAACTAAGCCATGACCCCTGCGGCTACCCAAGATGGATGGGTCATGGTGGAGAGGTCTGACAGAATGTGGTCTACTGGAGAAGGGAATGGCAAACCACTTCAGTATTCTTGCCTTGAGAACCCCATGAACAGTAAGAAAAGGCAAAATGATAGGATACTGAAAGAAGAACTCCCCAGGTTAGTAGGTGCCCAATATGCTACAGGAGATCAGTGGAGAAATAACTCCAGAAAGAATGAAGGGATGGAGCCAAAGCAAAAACAATACCTACTTGTGGATGTGACTGGTGATAGAAGCAAGGTCCGATGCTGTAAAGAGCAATATTGCATAGGAACCTGGAATGTGAGGTCCATGAATCAAGGCAAACTGAAAGTGGTCAAACAAGAGATGACAAGAGTGAACGTCGACATTCGAGGAATCAGTGAACTCCATTATATCTACTACTGCAGGCAGGAATACCTTAGAAGAAATGGAGTAGCTATCATGGTCAACAAGAGTCTGAAATGCAGTACTTGCATGCAATCTCAAAAACGACAGAATTATCTCTGTTCATTTCCAAGGCAATCCATTCAATATCACAATAATCCAAGTCTATGCCTCAACCAGTAATGCTGAAGAAGCTGAAGTTGAGTGGTTCTGTGAAGACCTACAAGACCTTTTAGAACTAACACCCCCAAAAAATATCCTTTTCATTATAGGGGACTGGAATGCAAAAGTAGGAAGTCAAGAAACACCTGGAGTAACAGGCAAATTTGGCCTTGGAGTACGGAATGAAGCAGGGCAAAGGCTAATAGAATTTTGCCCAGAGAACGCACTGGTCATAGCAAACACCCTCTTCCAACAACACAAGAGAAGACTCGATG